>JAUMHM010000089.1:2281035-2302992 GCA_032362435.1 Melikaiella ostensackeni | reverse complement strand
AAAGAAGAAGAATTGAAATCGGCCGAACGAGAGCGCCACACGGTGACGAGTCCTAAAACTTTTTGATCAAGGTGGTAGGTGGCGGAAGAAGAATTGATGACCGCGATATTATATCCGTAATCAAGAAACTAAAGAATGATAAGGCTTCTGGTCTGGACGGTATCACCGCTAAAATGCTTAAGAGCGGTGGCAGACGTTTGTTGGTGTCGCTGAGTGAATTGATGAATACGTGTCCTGAGAACGGTGAAGTTCCAAATAATTAGAGAAAGGCGATTATCATTCCACTGTACGACCGAAAGGGTGATGAAGGTGACTGTACTAATTATAGAGCTATAAGCCTACTGACTACCGTGGGCAAAACATTTACCAAAATACTTATTAGTGAGTTCATGGGATCGTTGATCTGAAAAAAGCCTTTGATAAGGTGGACAAAACTACACTTTGGGAAGTCTAGAAAGAGTACGGAGTTGATGGTTGGCTTCTCAAAGTAATAAAAGCAGTATATTATGGTAGCAAAGCGAGTGCAGGGGTAAATGTACAGCTGAGTGATTGGTTTGCTGCCTTATGTCCTCCTGGCTGTTCGGAATATACAGGGATAGATGTCTAAAAAAGGCTCTCTCAGACGAAGAAGGTGTTGATCTCGGGACAGTTGAAGTGCGTGAACTGACATTTGCAGATGATAAGATTGTTACGGCAGAATCAGTCGATGACTGAGTATGCAACATTGCCTTTAACGAAGAGAGAATGTAAGAAATCGATGATTTCGTATATCTTGGAAGTTTATTAACTGCTGATGGAAAAATAGATTCAGAGATATTCAGACGTATAAAGGAGGGTAGAAAGAATTTCGACAGTGTACGAGCTATTACTAAAAGTAAAAATATAACGAATAAAGCCCAAATTGCAATACATAATTATGTACTTTCACCCTCTGTGATGTATGGGAGCGAAGGCTGGACGTTCTAAGAAAAGGGTATAAGTGAAGTGAATGCAGTTGGCATGCAATTCCTGCGAAATATGTGCATGTATGTAGTGAGTGGGTTCTTAAAAATTTGGTGTAGGTGAAACGTCAATTGACAAGAGTGGAAAAAATTTGCTGAGATGGTTTGGTCATGCGGAGATAATGAATGAAGCACGTTTAACGAAGCAAGTGTATTTAAGTGAGGTGAATGGTAGCGTACCCAGAGGCAGACCAAAGAAAGAATGCTTGGAATGTGTGAATGAAACTGTAAAACGAAGAGGTATAAAGAGTCGAAAAAAGAGGGGAGCTTGCATGAAAATATATATGGATGTTAAGGAAGCAGAAGATATATGAGGATAAAGATGTATGGAGGACAATTGCTTATAAGAAGAAGAGTGACACTTGAAACGAAAAATTTTGGATACTAATGGACCCTAGTGGAGAGCTTTGCTTAATGAATATGGTTGGAATAAAAAGAATTCTTTCATTCTTCTTATAATTCTTATAATTGTTTTTTATAAAAAATAGATTCTCTTTCTCTTGTAAAATCTAAAAGGAAATATGAAAATGAAGAGACTGATAAGACCATAGAATTCTCACAAGATTCAAATAATTTCAAAGGATTAAAAAACTTCTCAAAAGAATTCACGGAATTTCAAAGTATTGCAAAGACTTCGAGGGATTTCGTGAGATTTCATTAAAGGTGTACACTGGGGTGGTCCAAAAATCGCTATGTTTGAAAAATGCAATATGCAGGTGGAACTTATTCTTCATTTTTGAGAAAAAAAATCCTTAAAAAAATGCAATCCGATCGGATGAAAACTCACTTGCTCATCTAGGTCAAATTTTAAACTCTCAATTTCGACGTTGCTTTTGTACTTACAAAAAAATATTCAAGAAAATATTTGACTGAACTTTTATGATAAATTTAATGGTGTGTGATTCTTTAGAAAAAATTTTCAGATACATATTTTTATATAAGTTACTCTTTCTTCTGATAATTAAGACATTTAGTGTAGTACGTGTGCTATCAAGTGTATTATGTAATAAAATGTCTTTAAAATATTGTATCTATAGAATAACACAACATAAATAAATTTACCATGATAAATTAGGCTAATATAGTCCTAAAGATTGTTTGTAAACACAAAAGCTACAAAGATATTTGGGGATTTTCTTTTTTTCATAAAGGAACAAGAATTTTCATGTGCACATTGCATTTTTCAAACTTCGCGATTTTTGGCCAATCTGGTGTACACCACGTTTATGAATGGTTAACTTCTAGACTTGATATTTAACGAATTCAAGATAAATTCATAAGTATCAGGGTAATTTCAAAACAATTTCATTCAAATTCAAAAAAGAATTCAGGGTAAATTCAAATGAATTCAAATGAATTGAAAAATCTCCAATATTTTACTGATTTCAGTAAAATTGAAATGAATTTAGAAGAATTCAAGGGACTCAAGAGAGTTTGATAGAATTCATAAGAATTTAAGTGAATTGAATAAAATTTCAATACTCAAATAATTTCCATTGAATTGAGTGAAATGGGAGTGAGTAGAAATCAGGGCAAATTCAACAGAACTTAGTGAATTGAGATAAGCTCAAAAAATAAAAATGAACCAATAAATTAGATAAAAATCGAGTGAATTTTGAGCAATTTAAAAGAAATGAGAAAATTTCGATAAAATTCATATGAATACAAGGTGAAATTTGAAAGATTCAACTCAATTGAAAATAACCTAAAACTATTTCAAAACATGCTAAAATGCTAAGCTAAATAAAAAAAATAAAAAAAAATTCAAATAAATTCTTCCTATAATTCTTTTTTATTCTTCCCATGGGCTTATCAGTTTGAGTGTTTACGTGTAAATCGTGATGTATGAAGGCTTCGTGAAGTTCTTCACCTGGGGTGATTGCTAGAGAAATTGAGCAGCGAGGCGTGTCGAAGCGGTGTTATGGAAAGAGTGTGTCAATTGAGTGCGCAATACGCGACTTCTAGATTAATCTAAAAGCTATCTCTTACTTACCCTTACCACATAAATTTCTTAATCCCCGGTAGTATAACGAGGCTAGAGCCGATCGAGTTACGCTTACCTCGAAAGGAATTTGGCTGAATGGTAAAATAATAACAATAATGACATTCAAAAAATGAAGGGTTGAATCAAATATTTGATATTTTAAGTAAAATGGTAACGACATCAAAGACGAGACTAGAATGGGACAAAATGACAAAGTTCAAGGTAGAAGTCGATTTGATTTCCGGAGTGACATCACTTCTCCATCACACACGGATACCAATGAAGATAAGACATAATGGAGTCAGTGAGCGAATAGCGCAAACGTCTGCACAGGATTGAGGGTGCATAAGCAAGTCGATGCTTGCTTCGTTTACATAACATGAAAGACGGTTTACCCGTCTCGACTTATTCACACTAGTCTCAAGAGGGTAGTTCTTCTTGCAAATTCTTTCTTAGCATATCAGATCTTTCAGAATTAAGTGCGTACTAAAAAATTTTTCATTTTTATTACTTTACAAGCTTTACCTTTTCACCTTATCCTAGATATATTCAATATTCATATGTATGATACTGAACAAATCAATTTTTTAATTTTCATATTATTTTAATTATTGAAGAAGTGAAGCCAAAAATCCTTTGCTGTAATATATTTACCTACGAGAGAAATTCATATGTTTGTAGAGTTAGTTTATTCATGATGCGAATAATTCGAGACTAGTTTGCTATATCAAATTGTGGTTCGACAATGTCCAGAAGCAAGTTACGGTACCAGGAGAATTGTATGGGGCATAGTGAGTAAAACATCATAAGCGGACAATTTCCCAACTATCTTAAACTTAAAGAAAAAGGAATGTGGTTTACTAAACTTATATGATATAATATAAATATATAATATATATATATATAATATATATCATGTATAATATATAACGTAATATGCAAGCTTCCATTAAACCAAAATCTTGGTCTTTCAAATTATAATTAAGGCAAATGGTAGTTGGAGAAAATAGAAATTAGAGAAAAATTGAGTCATTTTTTATGGTTATTTTGCCGATTACTGATCATTCTTTGGAGAAACAAAAGCAAATCTAATGTGGCCTGGGTTTAAACACGCACGCCAAAAAATTATAAAAGAAAATTTTCATTAAATGAATTTTAGTAAAATGAATATTAGGGAACGCAGAATTCGCGGGATATTCATGCGCCTTGAATAAAGCGATTTTTTACCAAAACGCAAAATGCTCTCATCAAAGGCTCAAAGTTGAATCTAAGGGTAGGAGATTTTCCATCAGAGTCACGGATTGTTGACTAACAAAAATGAAAAAGAGAGAAGGTACTTTGCGACGACGAAACTATCGATTTTAATGGTTGACTATACATGCTTTGTTCATACCGTGTTAGCAGCGTACGTTATGTACGTTATGTCACGTCATTCGAGGCATAGAACGTGTTTTCATGCTATACATACAGAACCGTTGTTAAATGTTCGAATGTTGAAAATTTACCCTGGTCGCGTGGCTCTATGCAAACGACGCTTTCGTGCTCAATACCTATTCAATTAGAGGCGAATAATGACATTTTTCTGATTAATTTTGCATATTGATTGTTGCAGTTCAAATTTATTTTGCTTTTACTAAATCCTTCACGTTTATTGGAAAGCTACATGAAAAGAAAATTAATATAAGCTGTTTATCGATACCAGCAGATTACTTAACTCATTGACAGAACATAACTAAAATAAAAAATTGTGTTTTCATTTGAGACAGCTTCACACTTTATGACGAGCGGATATTCCATAATCTTAATTTCATAATTCTATAAATTGAGAAACCATTAGATTCAATCTTCAAATAATCGCTATAAATAATTTTCCAAAACTAACTTAATAGTGCAGCAATTTGGATTGCTTACGCAAAGAAACGGTTTTTATGAAACATTTATTTCACACATATTCAGAATGCCAATTTTTACATTTGTTGTCGAGATTTTTTGGTTCCATGATGCCTTCACATCGAATTGGTTTTCATGATTCAAACAAAAAGTTCTGTTAGGCATTCAAATTTTTTTTCGTGAAATAATATTATACACACACTGCAGCGTGCGGGAAACATAGCATTGTCAATTGGTAATATATAAATATAAAACAAAACTACTGTGATTCCAATTTTGAATTTTACAGTTTAATCACTTCAAAAACAAATATTTTGAAAGGCATTGAGTTTGAAATGTTCAATTTAGAGCGTTATCAAATCTATTGCAATTCAATTCGAATTCCTCGTTCATGAATGATTTTATTTTTAAGGCAAATATTTTTTATGTTTTGACAGATTAATTGGGAAAGGGGCTTGAAAAATTGGAAAGATATACTTTTAAAATATTCGGGTAATACGCATTCGTTAAAGTATTCTCAATAAAGAATTAAACTTTTTATCAACCATAATCCTATATTTATTCACATTCTATTTCCACATCTTCAGAAGTAGCGCTTTTTACAACAGTAATTAGATGGGAAAATTTTAGGGATATAAGGCATGTCTTCTTATTAACCGATTTTACTCAAACTTTTAGGGTTTCATTTTTAAGAGTCCATTAACAGTTTTAGGGCCGGAATGCCAAAAGTTCGAAAATCCATCCATTACATGCATGAATTTTGACCAACCTGTTGCCTATACTATAGCGTCGATGAATATAAATTCGAAAATCTACAATTTTGGACGTTTGAAGTCAAAATTGTTTGACTATCAAGGAAATTGCACTACTATTGGCTTTCGACAAAAATGAACATCAGCAAATTTTTTTACTCAGGCTGTTAGTTCGAAATATTGAAAACCTACAGTATTGTGCTAATGTAAATTTAAAACTATAAAATTTTGGACATTTTAGTTGAAATTTAATTATTTAACTAACTATTGGTTTTAACTACACTTTTAACTATGAAATATAGTTATCTTCAAATGATACAATTTTGAAAGATTTAAGAGTGAAACGGAACCATTTTCAATGCTTCTATACGTGCTTGCAATTCGAAGTTTTTCAATATCAAACGACTCCAGTATGAAATGATATAATTTTGAAAGTTTCGAGCTGAAAGCTGATGAACAAGATTGAAATTTTTTAAATTTACAGTTTTAAAGGAATTGAAAAGGGTAAAGTCATCGACTCGAGTCCAGTTATTAATTTCACCATGTTATACAATTTTAGGTATAGATATAAAATTTAACCCAAAGTATTGCAGATATTATCAGTTAAACATTACAGACAGTGTGGTTCAATGGGAAAATTATCCTAAATGTTAATCATTCAAATTTGAGACATTCACTATTATATTGGATGATTTCTCCTCAAATCGTTAAAAACCCTGATAAATGAATGTAAAACACAAATTCTCATTTCATATTATTGAAATATCAACATGACACTCATTATGAAAACGTTAATAGGAATAAAAAACAAAAGCATCTCTGCGAACCAACTTCATGCCGCGAACGGAATTTATTAGACGCAAACGAACAAAGATTATTATTAGTATTAGCATAATAAATATTAATTTATTCATTTCATTTATTCAACATTGCTTCACCACATAACATCAAAAATAATATAAAAATAAGGTAAATAAAGAGGTTCAATAATAAACTATATTTTATTATTTAATAATATTCCGGTTGTGTGAAAATGTGAATTCCACCTGGAGTGGTTTTTCAGTTTTTTCGGGTTGGGAGGAAAATGAAAACTTTTCTGATTGGGCTTTAAGCCTCTATGGCATTGGAAATAAATTTTTTTTAATTTCTGAAAAGGAGATAATCACAGTTGTATTTTTTTCTTAAATCTGATAAATTCTCCACTAAAAGTCCATTGGATGACTATCAGGGCATATCGAAAAATAAGGTTTGTTGCTGGAAGTTCTAATTGTTGTAATATATTTTAAATACATTTCCATTAACGAATATCACAACGTATATGGTCAAATAGTCGAGAAATTAACCGTAATTCTAGATATAAAGAAAAAGTAGATTTATTTGAATTTCAGAGTTAGGGAGAGTGAAGAATATTTTTATGACATTATCGCTACACAGGTATAAATCTGCTTGTTCTGAACTATCTTTCAAAATAATTTATGTCTCAACAAATTTTTGTTTTGTTTTTGGGTCTTGAGAACTGTGTCGTTCTTTTTTTCTTGTACTTTTTAGCTATATTTACGATACGGAGATGAAGGCATTTTTCATGATGAAACTTTAAGGGAGTGTTTTTGAAACCCAAAAGAAAGTTTTCATTTTTATTAGAACTTCCAGCAACAATTTTTTTTTTGATACGCTCCAAACGACTATTAATTTGCCAAAACACTATTTTTCAATGGCGACCCTTTTTCGAAAAAATCGACTTTGAAGACAAAATTACGGATTGAAATGTTTATGTAATGAATTCTCATGTAAAATCATATGAATATAATATTTTTAATCTATTACATTATCAATTAATTTAATTAAATTATATCATAATTAATTTTGAATCTATTAAAACATTCGAATACTGTTAAAGTCCGTAAAAATGCTTTGAAATCTTTCAACACATTTTGAATTCCTTTGAAATCTTTGAAATAGTTAGAAATCTGTAGAATTCATTTGAAATAAAATAAATCAAATTCATTCCCTAAAGTTCTTTTGAAATCCCTCGAAATTCGTAAATTCCTCTCAAATCTTCGAAACACTTGGAGGTCCTATAAAATATCTCAAATCTTGAGAAATTCTTTGACATTACTTGAAATCTTTGGAAATCCTATAGGTAATTTTCTTTTGTATGGAGAGACGCAGGTACAAACAGTTATTTGCAATATTTTTATATGGATTATAAAATGCTTACATTATAAACAACTTTAGATTAGAAAATTATAAAATGCTGAAAATTCAACTATTTTGGTAGAAAATCAACTTTCTTGTTAAAAACTCATATTTTTGGGTTAAAAATTCAACTGTTTTGTAGAAAATTCACATTTGCGGCTTGAATATTCAAAAATTCGGTTGAATTTTTTTTGTTTCTTAATTGAAGAATCTTTCTTGGTTGAAAATTCAATTCCTTTGGTAGAAATATAATCTTTTTTGGTTAAAAGTCCAATTGATTAGTTAAAAATTAATCGGGTTTGCTTGAGCCCTACCGAAAGAAAATGTCAGAATCTTCTCAGAAAAAATGTCAGGCCTGTTTCAGGCTATCTTCTGACTAGATTTGAATGATTTCGTCTCTAGAGATAGCCTTAGAGATTTGGGTCCTTTTAAGGGTCGTTTTATGACTTTATGAAGGTCTAAAATCTGTAATCTCTCTAATCCTAAATTGATCCATAAAACTTTTGCATCCTTTAGCAATGATTTATGACCGAGCGCCTATACAAATATATACTAACCCCAAAATTGAAAAAAATCCACCTCTAAATTTTAATCTGAAAGCTTAACAAAGGACCCTCGCCGAGACGCGGTTACTCTTTCGAGATAGCCTCTCTGCTTGTTATTTATGACCGAATTCCTATTTGAATTTCTAAAAGCACATTTACAAGCCTTTAGACCATTTAAACTTGCTACCTGGATCTTTAAAAATGTTACCTGAGGGCCTGCGAAAAATCGTCTCAGAAACTTCTCAGACTCTGACATTCTTCAGTCAATATTCTGACATTCTCTTTCGGTAGGGAGCAATCAACTATTTTGTTGAGAATTGGTCTTTTTTGATTGGATTCAACTGTTTTTCATTTAAAATTAAAATATTCCTTGGTTAAAATATCAACTATTGCATTTTTCGTTGAGAATTAGTCTTTTTTGATTAACAATTCAACTACTTGGTTGAATGTTGAACTAATTTGTTGAAAATGATTTTTATGGTTGAAGATTTATCACTTGATTGTAATTGATGTTGATGTATGTCGACCAGGGTAGTATTAATGAAGAGATGTTATTTTTTCTGACTACTCGTCATAAATTTATTAATAGATTGAGAGATCTCTTAATTTCTATTCCTATAAACGTTTCGACATCACATCGGTAGTCCTTTTCAATATATAATGGGTGACCAACATAACCTGTGTGTTCAATTTAAAACTATAAAAACGAAACAGTTAAGAAACAGCGATTTTTTTCTTCAAATAAACTCAGCATTTGGTAAAATTATGATGTAAATATTTTTGTGAAATTCAAAAACTAAGTTAATAAAAATATATATCGCTGTTTCGTAACTATTTTGTTCTATAGTTTTAAATTAAACACACAGGTTATGTTGGTCAACCATTATATATGAAAAAGGACTACCGGTGTGTAGTCGAAACGTTTATAGAAATAAAAATTGAGGGATCTCTCAATCTATTAATAAATTTATGACCAGTAGTCAGAAAATATAACCTCTCTTCATTTATTACTTTAGTTGAAAATTCATCTCTTCTGTTGAAAATTCAACCATTTTGTTGAAAATCCGTCTTTTTGGTTTGAAATTCATCTATTGGGGTTGAAATTTTTCTTTTAGTAACAAATACAACTGCTTGGTTGAAAATTAATCTGTTTCAGTTGAGGATTCAACTGTTTTTTAAAAATTCGTCTTTTTATTTTAAAAACTGACATTTTTGTTGAAAACTAATATTTTCAGGTTGAAAATTCAACTATTTTGCAGGAAATTGAACAATTTGGTGAAATTTTTTTTACTGCGCTCAAAAATCTTTCTTGGTTAAAAATTCAACAGTTTTGTTTGAAAATTCGTTTTTTTGGTTTAAAAATTCCTGACTTTAAGATCATTTAAAGTTAGTTGAATCATTCTAAAAAGTGCTATAATTAGAATTAAAAGTTTTTGTTTTGTTATGAATAATGAAAGGCAAACCCGATTTTCTATTAATTAAAACCCAGTAACTTCATGCTGAATGGACGGAAGGACAAAATACTTTATTATTGCCATGTAATTTATTATAAAGATTGATGAGTTTTGAATATTGATTGTTGCAGTTCAAATTAATTTTCTTTTTACTAAATTTTCTACGTTTATGGAATAATAGAACAAAAATCTCTATATCACGATATTCTGATACAAGCACAATAATTGTTACTTGTTGACTAATGATGCTTAAATGATTTCGTGTTTCAGATTTGCACTTGACAATCATGAAGTTGATTTTGATGTTCGTCGCAATAGCAGTAGCTTTGCCATCAGCGGCGCCCTCACAAACGGAACGCAGTAAGCCCAGTTAGTACTATAATTTATGATTTTCTTATTTTCAAACAGACTCACTTTTATTGAAATATTTTGTAATTTTACTAATTGAATTTTTAAAATAAGAATATCACACCAAATACAGTATATAGAATCTTTATCGCGAATATAAAGAAGGTTGCAAGACAGTTTTCTTGTTGTTCTTTCAGTGCCTCGGTTGTACGGAGATAAGATCCCCGAGAGGGTATTAATGCCAAGCAACAAAAAGGTTCAAAGGAAGATCGTCCTCTACCATAATTTTTTTCGGACTCATGTTACTCCACCAGCTGCGAATATGCTTGCCATGGTGAGTTTTGACCATTATTCTAACACTCTCTTTAATTAAATAATGCTCTGATATAAAATATAATCTTCTCAAGAGCTTCAGTTTTCAGAGAGAAAATTTTTTTTAAATTTAAGCACGACATTTTGAAAGTTCCTTCAGTTATACAAAGACGAGCCTGTAAAGGTTTCAAGTTCCATCTCAAGATTCTTTCGTAGACAGTCGCTGGACAAACGTGGCGCGAGATGCATCACTTCGCTCAAAAAAAAAATACATACATTCAAAAGTTAGATCAGCTTTTCACACACGTTTATTTTTCAATCATTTTCAGTGCTTCGGAACGTTGTGGAAAGTTTTGAAAATGCATGCCAAGATTTGGAAATGCGTAGAAACTTTTGAAAATTTGTGGACACTTTTGGAAACTTATGGAAGGTTTTGGGAATTTCTGGAAAGCTTTGGATATGTGCAAGATTTCTTGGTAATTCATAGAAGCGTTTCAGAAGGTTCGATGCTTCTGCGAATTTTTGGGAATTTATGGATATTTGTAAAAATGCTTGCAACTTTTGGAAATGTGGGAATCTTTTGAAGGGTAATAGGAATTTATGGAAGTTTCTAAGTCTGTCAAGTTTCACTCAGGGTTAATAATTTTTATCACGTTTCGTAAGTAGGGAATAGTCTTTTCTCATCTTAGAGATCAAACTACAGGAGACTGGTGCCCTCCTCAGTGTACAACGCAAACCGATCATAACTCCTTTGGTTCTGGCTTTGTTTACATACTTTCGTTTAAATGACCAAAGTTTGATGGGACTGACGTTATGAATGGACACTCCACCTTATGACGATTTAGCTGCTTAGTTTGGACATGGTTCGATACTTATGGAAAAAATTTTCGCATCAACTTTGTTGCTGGGTAGATTCTTTAAATTTAATAATGAATGAAACAAATAATAATGTAGCCTCGAATAAGATTAAAACTTTTGTTGACGAAAGACATGCCTCCGGAAAATTTGGTAGTTGGGTAAATTCTTCGAATAATGAATAATACAAATAATAACGTAGCTTTGGAGAATATTGAAACTTTTGTTGACGAAAGGCATGCCCTCTGAAAAGTTTCAGGCGATAAATGGAGACTGGGTGTTTGGAATGCCAGAGGTGTGAATAATCTCAAGGAAAATAAATTGTGGGATACAATGCGCGTTGGAAAGCTAGGAATTTTATGTGTACCAGAAACAAAGAAGAAGGGATGTGAGATAAGGTAGATAGAATGGACTCGAACTTTGGTCAGGAGTAGATGGTAAATCACATGCTAGCTAATGATTTGGTTCGATTATGAATAAGAGAGCAAAACAGCATGTCAAAAAGTATGAATGTGTATCTTTTAGATTATTATGGGCTAGAATGAAAGTGGGAATCAGAAGGCTATTTATTGTAGCATGCTACACTCCAGTTGATGGTGATAGAAAAGATGCGAAAGATGCATTCTGGGACTCGGTAAATAATATTATAAGTACTTGCGATCCTGGCGAAAGGATAATTTCAGTCGGAGATATCAATAGTTGGGTTGGTGTGCAAAGTGTAGGTACAGACAAGGTCCTTGGTCACTTTAGAGACCCAAAAATAAACAGAAATGGGGATAAATTGATTAGCTCATGCTTAGAAAAAGGCTTGTTTATTACAAATACTTGATTCAAACATAAAATGATCCACATGTATAGTTGGTGCAGAGGCGAAAGACACAGTATAATTTAATTTGTTGTAGCGGATGAGAAACTGAGAGTGTTAATAAGAGATACAAGGGTCATAAAAGGCTCTGAATGAGGAACGGATCACTACTCCATAGTTTCGAAAATGAACTTAGGTCGAGGATGGAGGAGAAGGAAAGTGAATATTAAGTTGAAGCAGACGCGAGTTAGAATGAAGAATTTGCAGAACCCAAAAACACAATTGGTATATCGTGAAAAGCTGAATAAATATTTATGTCATTACATAGAAGACTAAAAAAAGAAATTAGGTAATAAAAATGTAGAGGATGCATGGATAATACTACGAGATAGCATCTTCAAGAGTGCATCTGAAGTTCGCGGTACTGCGCCTGTAGGAAGAAAGAGTGGTGGTGCTTGTTTGTGTTATGAACTGCGCGTGGCTGTCAGTGAGAAAAAAAAGCATACTCAAGAAAGTTGAATATTATAGGTCCCAGCGATGAAGGAGGGACTAGATTAGAAAATGATTATAGGGTGAAAATAGAAAAGCAAAGTTACTAGTCGAAGAAAGCAAGGATAAAATCGAAGCGGAAGAAGATGAAAAAATGCAAAATGATTTTCAAGGAAAAAAGAACTTATTTTGGAAATGGGTTAAGAAGATTGGGAAAGGAAGTACCGGCACTGAGTTAGTCAAAATTAGGAATGCTGATTGTTGAAGCCGAACTTGTCAAATCGCCTTCAAATTTATCTAAGGGTTTAAGGATCCTTTTTCTAATATTCTTCGGAATTCTTCACTTATAATTTAGACGATAGGCTTGGCACTTTGCTGTCCTTCAAGGCCATCCATAGCTTTCTTCTTTCGTCTACGACAATTTGAAATATGTACAATAGGATTATTTTACTATGGGTTTAACTTAGCCTTCGTCGCCACTTTCTCAAAATTCCGATCCTTGTTAGTCCTTCGCTGAGTCACACCTTCTACCTGAGAAAATTGCATTTTCCAACACCCACTTCTTCCAGACTTAGCCCTTCTCCCTACCTATTCTACTGCGTACCTTTTTCCCGACAATCAGTCGAATTTGGAAACTCGTAACGAAAGTAACTATTCGTTAACTGTAATCACTCGCGCGATCAACTTGTTACCCAGTCAATAATTTCAATAAACGGTATTCTTATATATGAATCGTGTCCTTTTCATTCGACAAACCAAGAGATCCTTGTTCAAAAATCGAAAAATCGAAAATTCAAATTTTGAGCCAAATAATGCGATATACGAAAAAAGTTAAGATATCTAAATTGTTGCTTTTACGAAGACCTGTAAGCTTTCCTCTGAAAATTTTCTGGTAGTAGCATAGTTTGTTTTTTAAGTATGGAAAATGGTAATGGAATATTTTAATTTTAATTTTTGAGCTAAACGACGCAAGATATGAAAAAAATCAAAAGATTAGAATTTGTGCATTTAAAAAGTCAAATAAATATGCCGTTAAACATTTCTTTATAGGATCAATCGTAAATCATCAAGAAAATTTTTTAATCGTCTTTTAACTATTTATTTGCATATATTATACAGTGAGCGCAGAAAATCAATCGCGAAGCGCGAATATTATGATGAGAATGTATTCCTTAAGGCCGATAGAGCCTTAAGTAAATAAATTTCGTTTTTCATTTGATATCAAAAACAAATTTAGTAATTTGTACATGAAGAACACCTCATTCCTCAGGCATGTAATAATCATGTCCTCATGTACTAAAGCGAACTAAAAAGGTATTAAATGTTTTTAAACATTGAAATTATATCTTTAAAAACAAATCGATACTTGTTACTCTAACCTGAAAAATAAAAAATAATATAGCCTAGATAACACGCAATAAAATGCAAAATCATGTGATCACGATTGTCTATCATTCCTATGGACCAACGAAAACTAGTGAATAATATAATAATAATAATAATAATAATAATATATCTCTATATGTCTATATATCTTTAAATATCTTTATTATGTTCCACGAAATATGAACATTAGATAACACATGAAGAGAGGCCAGTGGACATAAAAGGCCGAAGTCCAGCTGAGAGTTGCTTTACAACCTAACCTTTTACACTCTAACTTAGAAAATAACTATATTAGAAGTATTTAGTTGACAGAAAATAACTTTAAAAAAAGAATGAAAAAGGCCGTATAAACGTCTGTAAATAACGTGATTAAGAAGACAGAACCGACAAACATAGATCTAGACTATTTATCTCGCATGTAGCAGATTCAAGGCTCCGCACGCAATTTTTGGTACATCTCATTTCTGACTGCTTGAACGCTGTATGAATCGATAGGATTTTTAAGATCGTTTAACAGACGAGGAGCTTAGCATCAGAACGTCGCTTCCCCCTTCGCACTACTGACCGAAGGGACCGAAAATTTTCGGTTAGATCTTGTGACAAGAGATTTACGCGCGCGACTTTCCTCCACACTGGGAATGAGATCCCGTAGATAAATCGAGGTCTTCCGTGACCACACCTTAAAGGCGAGAACGCACAGATGAAATCTCCACCGCTAGTTCATTTTCAGCCAACCCAACTCTGTAAAAGCGGGAGAGATATGGTCAAATTTTCTTATGTCGAACGCGAATCTTAAACAGGAGTTTTGCACTCTCTTAATCTTCGCCCCCAGTGGCGCGCTACGGAAATGCCCATAGCTCGTGTAGGCATAATCGAAGAGAGACAATATTAGCGACTCGCACAATAGGAGTTTGGTTGTAGTAGGGAGAGCGCGACGAAACGGAAACAATTTTCTTAAACGAATAAATGCAGCATTGACCTTTTTAGTAACGTGCTCTTCTAAGCTCCAGTTCGACTACATTATTAGCTCTAGCTTTTTCGACTGCGAGACAGTCGAAAGCTAGGTAGCATTTATTATAAAATTAGGCAAAAGGTCGCAATCCAATCTGTCTATAGGTAGAATGACAGATTTGGTCGGGTTAATAATCAGCGCTCGGTTTCCCGCCCAGCTAGCAATGTGATCTAAAACCGCATTCAATATGGCTGCTCCCCCGTTAATGTCTTCTCGCTTACAGCGGATGAACACCTGCGTGTCATCTGCATACATATGTGTTGTGATCTGACAGGCTCTAACCTGGACAGATACGAAGTGGTGGACTTCAGTCATGCAATTTGAATCAAACTTCATTCACAGCTAAGCCCGCTTAATTATACAATTATGTTTTTAATAGGATCTACAGATACGACGAGATAGACTCAGAGCCAAATCTTTTCTTCTGGATCTACTCATCTGACAGGCCCCAGCCTGTATAGATATGACGAGATGAACTCATATCTTAATCATCTGGCATGAATTATGTCTGACAGTTTTCGAACCGACTTACTTCTTTTTCTGAAATTCATGTCTTTCCTTTGATCCCCATATCCAAACCGCCTTATATTTTTCAAATAGACTCATGTCTTTTACTGAAATTTATGTCTTATTGGATTCACAAATCTAATATATACGTATAAGTCGAAGTGAACTCAAATCCTAATTGTCAGATAGTCTTGAAACAGAATCTTATGGTGGAATCTCATCATATTCTTTCGAATTTATACTCAATTATACAACAAGTGTCAAATTTTTTAACACTCTCGTCCGCCACATAAAATTGCCTTTCTTTGATGAAACTATTCAAAGGTTTCTAGTTTTGAACAGTATAAAGTAGATTCTCATTTGTTACACAAAATGACTTGCTATGTGGAGTTTAAATATTATTTTAGACTCAAACTTATATAGATAAGACGATATAGTGTAACAATAATCTTCGAACAGTCTTCGGACACTCCTTTGTCGCAGAGTGCCTCAAGCTTCTTTCCATTCACGTACTTGTTAATTTTTTCCACAAAGCACAATTTACAAAAAGTTATGTCTTTCCGGATTCATGTCCTGACAAGCCATAAACTGTTCACTTATTCATCTGTAATTTTTTAACAGGCTTTCATTTGATCTTTCACAAAAATTTATGCAATTCTGGATCTAAATGTCTTATAGGCAGCAATCTGCCTAGATACGACAAAACGGGCCTTGGGCCTGGTCATCTAGATCATTCTAGAATAAATATTATTCTGCTACAGAAAATTATGTTTGTTCTTTGAATCCACATAATTGACAACGATAGTCTCTGGCCTTTATTTGTATGATAAAACTGGCTCATAAAATCTATGTAATAACTTATTTTCATTCAGATCGAAATTTAGATCGGATTCTCCTTGATCGGAAAATAAGAAACTACTTAAAGATCTAACATGCATGACAACTACGAACTGTCCTAAGTTGTATAATAGTATCCTCAGCCAAAATATCCTTTATGGGGAAATGTATTTTTCAAGGACTTGCATACCCTTAAGATATTACTGGTAATGTTTATTTACAAGTTCTTATTCATATTTGAATGAGGCGAGCCATCATTAACAAAAATCATTTGGCTATTTCCAACGGGCCTGGGTCCTTCTTACCATCTGGACGTTTTTTGAATAAACTCTAATTTACAAAAGTAGATTGCGCTTATATTTCCATATCTCTTCAAGGATTCAAAATTGTTCAGAAACCACTACTCTAGTTTCCAACCAAAATCGCCCTAAATATTAACAGTATATTTTAAGAACTTTTAACTCAACCTGTCCTACAAGTTTGGCAGTTTCATTCCAATATGGCAATTTTTTCTTATAAAATCAGGTAATTGTCTTATCGGGGTTTTCATCTTCTGATGATGGAGTAATTAATTTGACACAAATTTCCTTCTAATTTAGCTACAAAAATTAAATTTCTGGAATAATGTTTTTCTCCATTAAATAACGTATTTCATACTGAAAAAGGAATGAACTTGATTTTCATTATGTTAGCAGGGCGAATGAATTAGCTAACACAAATTAAAAAAATTTCAAAACAGAAAACATAGGCTGGGTTTCACAAAGAATTTTCAGTTGTATACAATAAGTTGCTTAAAATATTCTGATGGTTTTCTTCTGTCAAAAATTTATATTGGATATTATTAGCTAAAATTTTATAGACAAATCAATTTAATGGCCAAACCCTTTAGGAAGTTTTCAAGAAGAAGAGGAAAAACTACCCTAAGAATTCAGGAAGAAAGGCGGTATTTGCTAGATGACAGTTAATGCATTTGATCGATTTTGAACCACCTAAACCTCCCTTTAAGGTAAAGGCTAAATTTCGACTCGGGTTTCCTCCTATACATAATCTCTGAATGATTTTAGAAATTGTTAAGTGTGGAAACTTTAAGCTAAAAAGCTTATTCAGATTATCATTATATTGGCTGACAAGTAGAATAGATGATCGGAGTTTGTAAACTTCTATCAGTTCCTTGTATTACATCATGACTATATATCAATACATTCTCCGCGAAAACAGGACATTAAATCTCCGATGATTGCAACAGATAAAGGTATTTATGTTTACTCATGTATTTAGGTTTGCAACTTTTTGAATGATTACCGTTGATTCAGCAAAGCTTTATAAGCTTTATGAACTCTTATACAAAGCAGTATAATCTATACTAAATAATTATAGCTTCATTAGATGTACAATTTTCGTCACTGATGCCAATTAAGTTTCTTATGATCTGCCCAAAGGTGTTTGTATTCACCTTTGCCAATAAAGTGCTCATTTACTTCTATACCGTAAGAAACTTTCAACATCTACACTCTATCTTGAGGTAACGGTGCGTAATACAATTAAATGATTGAAAGAATATTTGAATTTATGATCTTATGAACAAGTTTTTTCAACCGATTTCTTGAAATAATGTAATTAAAATAAACAATTCTTTAATTCATAGTGTTCTAAAATAAAGGAAAGTTGTTAAAAGATCATGAAATTCGGAGAAAAGTTGTTTCAACTCATCTACATTATGAAAAATAAATCTTTCACCAAAAACTTTGAAGTTGGATTTAGGCCACTTTCTGGTGTCTCTCATCCCACTGTGTGCAAACATTTTTCAAGTGTAGTCTGTTATAATTTCGGGCAAGATTTTTGACCAAATTCATGTTTGGGAGCAAAGATGAAGCCTTCTCGACGTAACTCTTTAACCTTGGCCGGTCTTTTTGCTATATGAGTAATATCAACGACAACGATATTCAACGATCGGGTTTGAAAGTTAAACTCGTAGGAAGGCATATTCATAAGTTTTACAATTTCGGCAACAAGAAATGAGATTTTAGAAAAACATCATTACTATCAACATCAATCTTAATAAAAATGGGTGATTCTCCGCACAGCGCATAATTCAATGTCCCAGGTGTTTAAAAAAATGGCTTCCACTTAAGGATATGAATTTTCTCTATGAGAATAATATCTATGTCTACAAAAAACGACCGCTAATTACAATTATTCCTTATATTATAGTTTTTCTTTCAAATTAATTCAAAGAGTCAAAGCGTCATTGGCCGATTTACGTAAATTATGTAAGACATTAAGCAATGCGTCATTGCTGAAATTCTGTTGCATTTGCATTAAAATTACTCTCATTTCGAGAGAATCCCTTTTTATTAGTATTATCTAGAGACTAATCACTGGCTTATTGATTTCTATGATTATGAGGCTCTCGCGGAATATCAAAAGGTCGTTTACTTACACTACTTGAATCTCTATTATTTTCAGAATATTGTGGGTTGACAATATTCGAATTAATGCTGTTATTTTCTAGCTGTGTAGGCGAGTTCTGGTTTTGAGGTTGGTTATAATTCTGGATGTAACATCCTTGATTAAAGTTACCGTAATTCGGATTTTAATTATGGTTTCGCGCAGTGTCTCAAAATAGATCGTTTTTCTGAAAAGTGCATTTAAAAATTCTGTCACTTTTTTTCACCTGCTTATTTTTCAATATTTTTCAGTGTTTTCGAATATTTTTGTGTGTGTAGTGGGCACTTTTCCTACTGGAATCACAATTCATGATAAGTATTGTATTTGTAGCATTTTATCTTCTGTAAAACATAAATTTTTAAAGGCCCTAAACCTAAAAAAGAACAGGTTTTTCAAATTTACGCATGAAATTATAAAAACTTTCGGCAGTCAGTCTTGTTACGGTTTCAAAAATTTATGGAAATTGACGAAAACTTGCGGGAATTTATGTGCATTTACGGAGACTTGCAGAAATTTATGTGCATTTACGGAGACTTGCAGAAATTTACGGAATCTTGCGAAAATTTACGGAAATTTGCGGGAACTTGCGAAAATTGATAGAAGCTTGGGAGGTTGAGATTTCTCGTCACATTTTTCAAGCATTGAATGGTCTTTTTCCATCTTAAGAGACCAAACTGCAGGAGACTGGTGCCCTCCTCAGTGTACAACACAAATCGATCATAACTCTTTGGTTCTGGCTTGGTTTTCATACTTTCTTTTACATGACCGAAATTTGGTGGGACTGACGTTATGAATGGACACTCCACCGTATGACGAGTTGGCTGCTTAATTTGGAAATGATTTTATACTAATCGAATAAATTTCTCGCATCAAGCTGTAGTTGGGTGTATACTTTTAACAATGAATAATATAAATAATAACGTAGCCTCGGATAGGATTGACGCTTCTACTGACAAAAGGCATGTCCTTGAAAAAGTTTCAGGCGATGAATGGATGTTAGGTGTTTGGAATGCTAGAGGTGTGAATGATCTTGAGGAAAAAGAATGGCGGGATACAATGTGCGTGAGAAAGCTATATATTTTGTGTGTACCGGAAACGAAGAAGAAGGAATGGGAAGTAAGAAACATAGAGAACGGACTCGAACTTTGGTCAGAAGTAGATAATGAATCATATGGTACCCAAGGAGTCGGTGAGATTATGAATGGGAGAGCAAAACAACATGTGAAAAAGTATGAATGTGTATCGCGTAGATTACTATGGGTTAGAATGAAAGTGGGAATCAGAAGACTATTTATTATAGCGTGCTACGCTTCAGTTGATGGTGACAAGAGGGATTTAAAAGATACCTTCTGGGACTCGCTAAATGATATTATAGCTACTTGCGATCCTGGCGAAAGAATAATTTTACTCGGTGATATGAATGGCTGGGTAGGTGTGCAACGCGAAATTGCCGACGGGGTTCTGGGTCATTTCGGAGACCCAAAAACTAACGGTAACGAAGATAAATTGATTAGCCTGTGCTTAGAAAAAGGCTCATTCATTACAAATACTTGGTTCAGACATAAAATGACCGACATCTATACTTGGTGCTGACGTGAAAGCCACAGTATGATTGACTTCATTGTAGCGGATGAGAGACTGAGAGGGCTTGTAAGGGATACAAGGGTTATGAGAGGTTCTGAAAGCAGAACGGTTCATTACCTCTTAGTTTCAAAAACGTACCTAGGTCAAGGGTGGAGGAGAAGAAGAATTAACAATAAGTTGAAGCAGACAGCATTTTATATTTTGAATATAAAAGGTCTTAGCGATGAGTAAAGGAATAGATTATAAAATGACTATATGGATAAAAACAGAAAAGCCAAGATACTAGTCGAAGAAAGCAAGAATGAAATTGAAGCTGAAGAAGATAAGAAAATGCAAAATGATTTCGAAGGAAATAAGAATTTATTTTGGAAATGGGTTAAGAAGATTAGGAAAGGAAGTACTAGCACTGAGGTAGTCAGAATTGAGAATGCTGATGGTGAAGTGGTATGGGATTCAGACAAAGTGAAAGACTGTATGGATGTTTTCTTCAAGATATTGTATGGAGGTCAAACTATGGAGCATGACGACCGCGACACTGAATAGAATACGTTGAACACTTCCGTTGTAGTAGCGTGATTAACAAACTAATGAAAACTAAAACTAAGGAATGGTAAGGCTGCTGGTGTAGATGGTATCACCGCTAAAACGCTTAAGAGCGGTGGCGGATATTTGTTTGTGAGACTGAGCGAATTTATGAATATTTGTACTGTGAACGGTGAAGCTCCATATGATTGGAGAAAGGCGATTATCGTCCCACTCTACAAGGAAAAGGGTGATAAAAATGACTGTACTAATTGTAGAGCGATTAGCCTACTAAATACCGTGGGCAAAATATTTACCAAAATACTTATTGGGAAGATCATGGGAATAACTAAGGAAAGGATCTGGGAAGTCCAATGTGAATTTGTGCTGAGAAGATAATGTGCGGATCAGATATTTATCTTGAGACTGATCATAGAAAAAATTTTGAGAGTAAACAAAAGAGTTTTCTGGGCATTTGATGATCTGGAAAGAGCTTTCGATAAGGTGAATAGATCTGAACTTTGGGAAGTCCTGGAAGAGCATAGAGTGAATGGTTGGATTCTGAAAGCAATAAAAACAATATATAATGATAGTAAGGCAAATGTAAGAGTAAATGGACAACTGAGCGAGTGGTTTGCTTTTAAGCAGAACGTTAGGCAAGGCTGCATTATGTCCTTCTGGATGTTCAATATATACATGGACAGATGTCTAAGAATGCCTCTCTTACACGGTTGATCTCGGGACAGTGAAAGTACGTGGACTGGCGTTTGCAAACTATAAGATAGTTACAGCAGAATCAGTCGACGATTTGCAGAGAAAGATGAGCAGACTAGGTATTAGTATGAAGAGGATGAGCCTTAAGATTAACGTGAATAAGACGAAAATTATCGTGTTTGGAGAAAGGGGAGAGAAAACAGTATGCAACATTGCCTTAAGCGAGGAGAGGATAGAACAAGTTGATGAGTTCGTGTATCTTGGAAGTTTATTTACTGCTGGGGGGGGGGGGGGGGGGGGGGGGGGGGGGGGGGGG
>JAUMHM010000089.1:2259879-2273592 GCA_032362435.1 Melikaiella ostensackeni | reverse complement strand
TTTGCACACGATTGAAACCCGAAACACCTCTTTTCATCATAATGAATCATCGTGAAAGCATTAAATCTATTATTAAACCTATTAGTTTGGATTTATGCATTTCTGATAGCATATGTAATGTATGACCTAGGGGCCCTCTAGGGAGAGTTTAGACATGTTTACTCTTCAATGGTCGCCACTGTACCGGAACTTTGCTTTTTTAATGGGACGGGAAAATTTTGAATTGTGCTAATTTTCATTATTGCTTTTGCTCATGAAAATTTTGAAGCATATGTATTTGAAAATAGATATTATATCCTTCCTAATAGTTTATAATGTTTATATGATGGACATTGTCTCTATTCTACATTGAATCCACTTGAAATTAAAATTGTGTTTTAAAAACTGCGCCAACTCAAGCCAATCAAAATCAATAAAAGGTCTACTATATTTGGTACAGCGGTACCAATTACAATTGGAGACCCTGTGTCTAAACTTTCCCTTGATGATCTCTAGTAAATCCTATCAAAAAAAGAGGTTTAACGATATGTCTTGAAAATCTCGCAATCATTGTTGTTGAAAAACTGATTGGCTTTTTATTATTTGATGTTGTTTTATATCTTAAATATGTAATTTCGAAAATTAAAGTTACAAGAACGAGGAGTGAACGAACAAAACATGATAAGTCTATTCGAAATAATTTTCTCAATATTAGGACAAATAATTTATCTCAAGTCATCAGAGATAACAGAAAAATTCAAATAGTGTCATATAGAGGAAACCATCTTTGAGATATAGCATTTGTCTATTTATTTAGGAATCATGTCGAATGGATTCATGATGTTTTGCTTGCTTACTCCTTTTGTGAGTAAAAAATTGTTACTTTTAGTCTGATGAGAAGGAAAAGTCTGCTAATGTTTTTCACAGAACATTTGGCACTTTGAACTTTAACAATTCTCAGCTTGTTCCGCCCTCTGAATTAAACAGAACCAGAGGTGAATTCAAGAGACGTTTTATTATGTTGAAGGTTCTTCGCCATAAAGACTTGGTATTTGGAGCACCAGATCTTCAAGTACGGGCCGCAGGCAACTAACGACCTCAGCCAGGTCGGACATTATACTCAAATGGTGTGGGCATCGACACATCGGGTAGGATGTGGTTGGGCAAAATGTAATGGCACTAGGGGACCTCGAGGAAGACCATATTTCAGCTACGTGTGCAACTATTGTCCCGCGTAAGTATATTTTATTTTCATATTCACTAGAAGTCATATCCTGATGAATTTCTTCACATCTACAAAGTATTTGAGATATGCTAATTAAAATTAGATAAGTTCATTCTTCGGAAAATTAGCACGGGAATTTCAATTGGTGATGCTGGTATATTGCTGAAAATCCAAAAATCAAGACAATCGTTTAGAAACTTTTTTGGAAAAGATGTTTTGCATTTAAGTCAAACATTTTTCTCCGAATAATTGTTCTTTCTCATGCTGTAATATTTATTAGTTGCATTTTTGCAGTGTTTGGCCTCAGACATACGATGACTCTAATTTTTAAAATTCATACCGAGATCCGATCAACAGATATCTGTTGTACCGACATTCATGATAGAGAACATTTTTCAAAACAAATTTCATGCGAAACGAAAAATGAGTTTCAAAAATTTCACGGCGTGCCGGATTTGAATCGACACCTTCTCCGATTCATGAGAGGTGCTTTTACAAATTCAGCTATCGCATGACGTTAGTAAAAATTTTGGAACTTGCATTTGGTCAATCGAATGGAAGGTAATCCGCCATTTGATATTTCTGAAGGTGTTTTTGGCCAGTAGATTTCAATGATTATTTTATTTTATGCCGTGATATTTGTTACATGCATTTTAGAATGTCGATACAACAGATATCCGTTGATCAGATCTCCTCTGTATAAAGTTTAAAAATTAGTCATCGTATGCCCAAGGGCAAAAACCGCAGGAGTGCATGTAATAAATATCACAGCATAAAATAGAACAATTGTTAAATAGACTGGCCAAAAACACCTTCAGAAACATCGCAGGCAGGTTAACCTTCCATCCAGTTGACCGAATGCAAATTTCGAAATTTTCACTAGCGTGCTGCGATATCTGAATTGGTAAAAGCACCTCTCATGAATAGAGGAAGGCATCGGTTCACATCTGGCTCGCAGTGAGATGCAACTGGATGCAAGTGTCGATACAACAGATATCTGTTGATCAGATCTCCTCTGTATGAAGTTTGAAAATTAGTCATCGTATGCCTGAAGCCAGAAACCGCAGAAATGCATGTATAAATTCTTTCCCTCTATTAGTCCTAACTCTAATTATGATAAAAATAAAGATAAGAGAATTTAAAAATCAATGCCTGTAAAAACTCTGTAAAGGTGAGTATAATTAGTAGAAATAGTCTTAGATTCTTGAAATATACATTAGGATTTATTTTGGCAGTTTTTAACAATACAATACAATAAATAATAATAGAAGAATCTAAAATTACAGAATCTGCTCTCTTCGCTCGCAAATTTGAGAGCGCTTAGGGCACGCGATCCGATCGTCGCGTTTCGCTTTCAGATACTTCCGGTCCCCGCACTTCGTGCTCGATATATTTCACTGTATAATAGATGAATATAAAGAAACTGACTTGTAAATATTGCTACGAAACTGTTCTTACTCCCAAAAATATTGCTAAATTTGTCTTTGACTTCAAATTAAAGAGGAGACTAGTTTACTTAGGGCTCTATCGGCCTTAAGGAACACATTCTCATCATGGAACTCGCGCTTCGCGTTCGATATTTGGTTTCAAAAAAATTAAATTACAAATTAGTGTATTCTATTTGATTTGTGGACCTTCTAGCATCAATTTTTAGTAATTTGGTGGAAATATTCAACAGTAAATATTTCGCTTTCTTCACTTTTTTCCGTATCTTACGTAATTTTTCTATATCTTACGTAATTTTTCTATAAATTTGAAATTTGGATTTTCAGCAGGTTTTCGATGGTTAAAAGCTTTTGAGATAAGCAATTTCATAGATTCTTTTAAAAGCTACACTATTTTGTTCCTTTAACTTTCTTATATATTGCGTTGTTGGGCTCGAAATGTTAATTTTTGCTTGTTTTTGGAATTTCATGAATGTAATAACTTTACATTTTCTTCTGATTTCTTTATACCAAAAAATTGCAGATAACTTTAAAAAACTTTGAACTTTGAGTTATATATTTAGTTTTTTTTCGATAACTCTCATTGAAATTTTAGGCATTAAATGACTCTGCTCCTGTGAATTCAATCGCGGAATGTTTTGAAAACGTCCAGTTCGAAATTTTTTTGTTGGAAGACCTAGAAACGAAAATTGTTTGAATTTGATGGCTTTTGCCTTGAATACCTCAAATCATAAATTGTTCAGTTCTGAAGGCTTGAATTTGAGAATTTGAAACACTGGTAAACATTTTTGGAGACCTGGAAGAAACCAGGAATTTTCTTATGTGTCTCGAGTGGCCACCCTGTGTTATATTTCAGGCGAAAAATGTTGCCATTAAACATTTTATTCATCTTGTCGTTTTTTCATTAATAAATTTGTTACTTTCGATGACATTTTTCACGATTAAAACAAAAACTACGCGTCTTATCGAAAAGTGGTCAGCGACAAATTTGTAGGCCTTTTTTAGATGAATAATTTTGTCATGAGACATTTTATAGTATCTTGTATGGTTTTAACAAAAATTTTGATTTGTAATTTTCGGTGCTATTTTTCATAATTAAAAGGAAGATTACGCGTCTTATCGAAAAATGGTCAGTAACAAATTTGCAGACCTTTTTTAGGTTTATCATTTTTTTAAAAAACATTTTATTGTATCGTGGATTGTTTTCAAAAATTTAATTTTTTCATTTTTGTGTTATTTATCATAATGAGATTGTTATTTCAAGAAATACTTTTGAGGTTGTTCATTTCTTAATGAATTTGAATTTGAAAATACAACTCTTTCGTCAAAAAAATCTCAAAAACTGTCATGCGAACGGTGACATTTTCGCATATATGAATGATTTTTCTTTCTTTTCAGGTAAATTTAAAATAATTATTGCACAAAGTATTATACGTATAATTTGTCACGCATTAGAAGATCCTATGATTCGAAAAAAATTACATGAGTGGAAGCCAGTAGTTTTCTCCGGACAGGATATTTTTGAGATTTTGATTTTCACCCATATGGCGTTTAGTACTCAAGTTCTTAAGAATGTACAAGTAGATATTCTATCTTTGGTATTATATTTTAAAAATATATTTGCCTTGGATAATATCTTCTAGAATACTCTTGTTCGCGAAAGAATACTTTTTTTTAGAACTTCACCTCTATTATTTCAAATATTCTACTATCATAAGTTAATGCTATTTCAGTATTTTTTACCGTGATCGTAGAATAAAAACAGAGTACCTTGAGGGGCATGGCGGCTATAGAAGGATAAATAACGAACCGATGTAAAAATATAGAATTTTTCAGAAAGAAGTATGTTTCACGAGGGGGGTATCACTTTATAAAATGAGGATCCCAGGAAAAAGGTCCAATATCTGGTTATGTTCAATTTCGCGAGTAGTTAGTCACCTTGCTGAAAATTAATGAGGAAATTTCTCACTCTGCTACTTGAGAACTTTCTTCTGCTCGACAGTGACATTTGAACTGAAAACTCAAAATGAAGGAAGAACTCACGAGCCACTCGTTGAATAACAAGTATGTTATGTTTCAAAAGAACATTCTGAAAATAAACAGAATGAAAGACGAATTTTTACATCTAAAAGAAAATTGTTATCAAACCAGAATGTGTATGACGTTTGTAATTAATAATGATATACTTCAAACGCATTGATTGATTCATTCATTCACTTATTCACTTTATTCATATTAAAGCTCATATGTTTCTCGCCTATTAATGGTTTATCGAATGTCAGACGAACAAAAACGGTTAAATCAGCCAATAATTGATCGAATGAATTTAGCTAAAATGAATGAATGATCAAAACAAATAAACAGTTAAAGAATCAATTCCTGGAAGTGCGAAAATGATTCAATATTTCACAATTGTAATCGCGATCATTTACGCACATCGGGTGATTAAAGCTTTCACCGATTATCTGTATCGATTGTTTATTTATTTTAGCTAAATTCATTCCATCAACTATTGGAAGATTTAACCGTTTTTATCGGTTTGACATTTGTTGAACGATTCAACAGTTGAAGTACACAGCAATCAAGAATATCCTTAATAAGTACTCCTAACTGATATAATAAAATTTTTAATGTTGTGCTTGCAAAAATTGTAATTTTTTTTATAAAAAAGTGAAAAACTCTAGATATATGTCCATATCCTTCGTCACGAATTAAATTATCCGATATTGAATCATCGTTAGTGTCCCAGGGGCAAGATGTTTTTTGTAATTCAAAACTAATATTATCTCATTGGATAAAGTGAGCACTCAGATATTATTGAAAAAGTAGTCGAGCATGTTCTGGGATATTTGAAGCCAGAAATTGTTTCAAGGGAGACAGCTGGGTAATAGGAACTTTCCAATTCAGTAATATAAATTTGGTCTTGTCGGGAATTAGACAAGTAAACCATACTTTTGATGTCAACAGAGCACGTTTTACTTGTTCCTGAATCCTGATGTCTGACCTATTTCGAACTATCCACCAGTTCAGTTTTACTTTAAAGAGGTAGAGGGTAGCCCACGAGTCTAGTCACATTTCTACTGAATAAGCAAACTCTGTCACAAAGGGGCTTTCAAGTTCTTCCATGGTGTTAGCGAAGCTACACAAATCTTTTGGCTGCTTGTCCAAGTTTCGCTATGTATGTAATATACAAAGAATGTATGAGTAGACAAATATCAAAAGAGTTTTCAAAAGAGGAATATTGAGTATATTTAATAGAGAGTCTGAAAATTTAAAATGAAACGAACAATTCCTGGTTTTTAGCAGAGAACGAAGAGAAATATGCGTTCCGGTTTTAGTTGGTTTTGAAATCCGGAAACCAACTATTTTTACAGCGTTCAGTAGGAAAGACACCGCTTTCTTTTTTTTTGCATTCTAGAAGAATGTGGGTACATCTTTCTTGCCCTTAAGTATAACATCCGATTTTGATATCCACTTCAACTCGAGCTTCCGTTTCTCCTTTGCTTCCCTTATCCGATCTCATTTATGTATAAGTTACCAAAAAATACATTTAAAAATTATGTCGGCTTTTCCACGCGTTTATTTTCCGATATTGTTCAGTATGTTCCAATGTTTTGCACGCATTAAGTACCTTTTTCTTATTGAAAGTTGCGGTTTGAAAGTAAAATGTTACCCGTGAGGTTTTATAAACTGAACGTACAGGTTCCGTGTAAATCTAATATTCTAGGATCATTGAAATGATGAAAAAATTAACTATGGGTATTTCATTTCTACTATTTTATCTGAGGTGAAAAAGAAATTTCTCAAAAGCTCCAGATTTTAAAGAAAACAGGATCCTAGATTTACACACAACATTCTTAAAGTTCCTATAGTTAAACAAAGACTCTCCCTGTGAGAGAGTGTAATATTCTGTTTCAAGTAGAGACATATATTTTCTCTCACAACACAACCAATTTAAAACTTATTTTGAATTACCTGAAAAAAATAAAAAAAAGTGTAATGAAAATTTATAATTTTTGGAAAATTGCCGGAAATTTATGAAAAATGGCGCAAATTTGAACAAATGTTTGAAATTTTTGGAAATTGATGAAAATTTATGAACATGCTTGCAGCTTTTGGAAATTTGGCAAACTTTTGAAGTGTAATGGAAATTTATGGAAGTTTCAAAGCTTGTCAACTTTTATTCAGCGGTGAGAATTCTAATCACATTTACGAAGTATGGTAGGACTGACGTTATGAAGGGACACACACCACGTTATGAAGAATTAGCTGCTTAGTCTGGACATGATTTTATAATTTTGGAAAATATTTCTCGCATCAAGCTGGTAGTTGAGTATTTACTTTAAGTAATAAACAATACAAATAGTATTGTAGACACTGATAAGATTGTGAATTTTGTTAACGAAAGACATGCCATCGGAAAAGTTTTAGGCGATAAATGGAGACTGGGTGTTTGAAATGCTAGAAGTGTAAATGATTTTAAGAAAAGGAAATTGCAGGATACAATGCGTGGAAGGAAGCTAGACATTTTATGTGTACCTGAAACAAAGGAGCAGGAATGTCAGATAAGAAAGATAGAATATGGACTTACACTATGGTCAAGAGTAGATAATAAATCACATGGTAGAAAAGGATTTGGTACGATTATAAATGAAAGAGAAAAACAGAATGTCAAAAACTATGAATGTGTATCTCCTAGATTATCATCAGCTTGAATTAAAGCGAAAATCAGAAGGCTATTAGTTATATTATGTTACACTTCAATTAATGGTGACAGTAGTGATGTAAGAAATGCCTTCTGGGACTCGTTAAATGATAATATAGGTACTTGCGATCCTGAGGAAAGAATCTTATTACTTCGAGATATGATTAACTGGGTTGGCGTGCAAAGCGAAGGTCTGAATGTGCAACGGATCAATACTTCATAGTTTCAAAAATTAAACTAGATCAAGGATGGAAAAGGAGAAGAATTAATAATAAGTCGAAGTAGGCGCGAGGTGAAATGGAGAATTTGCAGAAACCAGAAGTACAAATGGTATCTTGTGAAAAACTAAATAATTATTTGGGTCACCATAGAGAAGACTGGGAGACAGAATTAGGCAAGAAAAATGTAGAGGGTGCATGGGTAATACTATAGGGTTTCATCTTCAAGAGTGCATCTGAAGTGTGTGGTTCTGCGATTGTAGGAAGAAGTTCTGGAGCTGCTTGGAGGAATAATGAAATCCGCGTGGCTGTTAATGAGAAAAAGCAAGCGTGCACGAGAAAGCTCAATACGAAAGGCCCTAGCAATGAAAATAAGACTAGACTAGAAAATGATTATAGGGATAAAAACAGAAAAGCAAAGATACTAGTCCAAAAAAGCACAGATAGCATGAAAGCGGAAGAAGATAAAAATATGCAAAATTCTTTTTTAAAAAGTCGGAAATCATTTGGGAAATGGGCTTAGAAGATCAGGAATGGAAGTACTAGCACTGAGTTAGTCGGAATTATCAATGCTGGTAAAGAAATGGTGTGGGATACGGACAAAGTGGAAGACTGTGTGATTAATATTTTTTTTTAGAAAATTGTGTGGAGGTCAAGCTATGAAGCATAACAACTGTGACATGAAAAAGGATACGTTAGGGAACCCTGTCTCTGGTGGCGGAAGAAGAATCGGTGTCCACAATGTTATATCCGCAATTAAGAAGCTAAAGAATGTTAAGGCTGCTGGTGTATATGGTATCACCGTTGAATTGCCTGAGAGCGGTGGCTCTTAGGCAATTCAACAATTCAACTCTCTTATGAGTATGAGTGCTGACAACAGTGAAGTTCCAAATAATTGGAGAAAGGGTGACCAATTGGTTCGTCATTAAGCAGGACGCTTGGCAAGGCTGCGTTATGTCCTCCTGGATATTCAATATGTACATGGAAAAAATTTCAGAATGGCTCTCTTAGACGAAGAAGGTGTTGATATCGGGACAGTGAATGAGCGTGGACTGGCGTTTGCAGATCTCAAGAGCTCGCATGAAAAGATGTATGGATGTAAAGGAAGCAAAAGGTGTATGCAAGGACAGGAATGTATGGAGGACAATTGTTTATAAGAAGAAGAGTGACGCCCGTAACGAAAGATTTTTGATACTGATGGGCCCTCGTGAAGAACTTTGCTTAGTGGATCTGATTGGGGCAAAAAGTATGGATCTTCCTCTAGGGTTATCAGTCAGATTGAATGTTTTTGCTTGAATTGTGATGTATGATGGCTTTGTGAATCTTTTCACCTGGGATGATTACTGGAGAGATTGATCAGCGACTCGTGTCGGAGCAGTGTTGTGGGACGAGTAAGTTGGTGTAATGAATAATACGCGACTTTTAGATTGGTCTAAAATATATCCCTTCTCCTACACATTCCTTACTTATCCTTACCATACACATTTTTTGATCCCTGGTAGTATACAGACGCTAAACCCGAATGAGTTACGCTTGCCTCAAATGGGATTCAGCTTGAAGGTATAATAATAAAAATAATAATGAAATGACGCTTAGTGAACACATTAGGAACCCTTCATGATTTGCTTGTATTTTTTGTTTAATTGGTTGAGGTTGCGGTTGGGTTTCGGTCAGGGAACGAATTGAGGTATTAACATTTATTAACAATAACCAATTTATAACATTTGAACAGTTCATTTATTCCTATTCTTGTTTTATATCCTGGATTTTAGCGGGTACGAGTTCCCCTAAAGTATTTTGAAGACTTTCCCTAATCCCTCTTTTTAAAAAGAAAAGTAGGTTGAAAAGTACAAAGTGAAGCCAACAAATTCTGATTTGTCACATTCAAAAATTGAAACATTTTATGTAAAAGATTAATTTCTATGAGTTGTGAAGAGCGCATTCAGTTAAAAATAATTACTCAACTTTAGGTGGAATTGAATCTCACTCTAGCATGATATTTCTAATTGTGAGGGTGTCAAGATCTGTTCCTATTATCCAATATATCATGCATGCGACATTTCTACATATAGACAAGTTAAGAGCCAGTTAGTGTTACATGGAAAGCTCGTAATTCAATTTTCCAGGGACCAAAACACGAGAATAGCATCGATTGATTCCATGTTGCATACAAATATTTGATAATGTCGTACATGCAGCTAAATACACATTCTGCGTTTAATATATTTTCTCTCCGTATGTACTCACTCTGCAGAGTTCATATATTATACTCAAATATATAAGCAGCAGTGATTTCACGAAGGAATGAGGCTTCGAAGTAAGTTTATAAAGAAAAGTCACAAGTTCAACTTATAATAGAAATAGATATTATTTCCCAATATTTGCCTAATAACTAAGAGATTCTTGGAAATTGGAAAAAAACTAAGAATCCAACGAAAGATTTAGACAACACACTCTGAAACTTCTCTATTTACATTTGAAAAATCAAATACTAACTTTCTGGTGTTCATTCAACACGCTTTTCAAGGCAATAAAAACAAATTTTTCAACAAGTCATAACCCATGATGAGGACACCGGGATGTTCTGCCCATGAGATTCTCAAATTCTTGATGTGTTAGTCAAGGATATTGAAGTTAATATACATAAATTTCCACTACTAGATCAGCAGAATTTCCGAAAGAAGGGTTAACATTTATCTAAAAGTTTTTTTTATAAATGTTTATAGATATTTGAAGAGTTTATCAAAAACAAACCAGATATAATTTGCGTAAATGCTGATAAGGCTAATATTACTGTTTGTATGAAAAAATCTGAATGTATTATAAACATGGAAAAAAATTGTTTTCTAAAATGAAGCTTTTGCAAGTTAGACACAGTAAATGCCAGTGGATCAAATCGATTCCTAAATTCCATGAAAATGATATAAAACGATTTTATACGGATTTCGGATTTTTTATTTGATCAGCAGATTGCTCATCAGAATGATCTGATTCTCAGGATCAATTGCCTGTCATAAATTTTCATGAGTTTTCGAATATCAATTGTTATGCGATAAAGTTTTGACCGATAATTGAACTACATGAATCTAAAGAAGCATTTTTTGAGGGTAAACAATTGATTTTCAGAGCCATGGAGATTTATAGTACAATATAGGATAATTGTAATTTTTCTCCCACCCTGAAATAAAAATTTTCTATAATATTCCTTGTTGGAAATTCATTATTTTAGTTTTCACTCTTCTCTTTGGTTGAATGGTCTACTGTTATACTTTTGGTTAGAAATTAATCTGTTTTTATTAAACATTAAACTGCTTGGTTGAAAGTTGGAGTCGTTTGTTCAGAATTGATTTTTGTGGTTGGAGATCCATCTCCTGGGTTGAAAATTCGTTGTCTTTGTTTAAAAATGAATTTTTTCTAACCGAGAATTTAGCTTTTCCATTTTTTGATGGAAATTTGCCTTTTTTAGTTGAAACTCCAACTATTTGGTAGAAAATTAATTTTTTGTCAAAAATTTATATTTGCGGGTTGAAAATCCAACTGTTTTATAGAAAATTTGACTTTTGGCTTAAAAATTTACCAATTTCGTTTACTACCGCGATACTTGATGCCTTAAGGATTTATTTACATTAACAACTTTGTCCCGGTACGTATCCTATTTAATTTTGAATTTTCTTTTTTTTTCCAGTGGTAATTATGCCGATCGTCTGAGTACACCCTATACCGCAGGACCGCCTTGTAGTGGTTGTAAAGATCACTGCCGCTTGGGTAAGCTCTGCAAAAATGCGTGTCCATGGGCTGATCTTTGGGCAAATTGTCGTCAACTTTATGAAACGTGGCCAGCTTGGCTTTGTGCAAGTGACACAGAACAGGGTCGGGAAAGACGACAATTTTGCCGCGCAACCTGCAAATGTCGTAACAAAATTGCCTGAACTAGTATTTAAGATTGCATGAGAGAATGATGGGAGGCTGTGACTATTTCGAACGAAGATGATCTTTTTCTGATTGTAATGAGAACATTGTACGTCAAACGTAAGTTGAAATTTAAATAGGAAATTTTGATGAAAATTTAAAATGGTAAGGAGTGCAAGAGACGAAAAAACGTTGAAACTGCTCAATCCTCCTGTTCTTTAAGTTGTTCTATTAATAATATTCTCATTTTGGTACTTTAATAAGTTTAAAATGCAGTTTCTCATGTAATAAGGTCTCGTTCTAGTTTTGGTACTTATTTGAGAGATTATTGAATGAATATATGCATGACATGTATATACTGAGAATGCTGTAAATTATATTTACGTATGTGCATACTATGGAAAAGAAAATACTGAGGGAAAGTACTACCTAGGTGCGAAACTGATAAGCTTCTTAGAAAGAGCGAAGAAAATTATTATCATTACGTTGCATCAAGAATATCATACACAGTTCCGTTTAAGAGTAAGAGGTTCATACCTACAAAACTAGCGATTAAAAACATGCACTCACTTTTTGCATGATAAGTTCGGAAAAAATGTATATATTACAATTGATAAAAAAGTGTTGGAAAGGTTATTAAATTCCACGTTTAATGAGTCCTGTCTGAAGTATTTTTCTCAAATAGAGACTGAGTTAGTGAGTGAGAAAGACGGATCTAACTTTGGATTTTTGCCAATTTTCATAACTCAAATTCAATTTTTGTCAAAATCTAGGAAAATTATGGTGAAAGATTGAAAATAACACATAATTTACCCAAATATCTCCCCTTTGAAACTTGCTCAAGAAACTTCGATCTTCTGTCCTTTGTTTCTTCTGGTTTTAGTCTTGCGTACGCCTCTACATTTTTCATGATTATTCGAGAACATGTTAACATTTTCACAGTTTCTTGGCCTTATTTTGAAGAGGAGATTTCAAAATTTATTATGTTTCACTTTTCATCTGTCAACTATTATTTTTCTCGATTTTTCCAGAAGTTGAAGTCGAATCATAAACATTGGCAAAAATAAGTAATTAGATCGGTCTTTCTCACTCACTAATTCAGTCTATATTCATCAAAATTACTTGAAACGGGGCTTATTTGACGGGGAACTCCATGTACCCTTTTAAACAATTCTTATGAAACTATTCTATCTCATTCTTTTCTGGACATTTCCTGCGAGAAACGAGTGCACGTTTTCAATAAAATTGCTAGTTTTGTAGGTGTCTTTATACTTCTGGACGGTACTGTATCATGAAACGTATTTCTTATTATTATCTGCTACATTGAGAGAATAATAGATGTATTGGTTTTTCCTTTCCATTCTTTTTTTTCGACAATTGAAGCCGTTTGTCAAAAAGGGGTCTATCCACTAAAATTTTAATTCTGAGAAAAATCAAAAACAGTGATGAAAAACATTTCATAGAGAGGAAAAAGAATCTAACTAACTTTCCTGTTAAGGTCATTTTGCCACAATGCATATTCTATTTGCTTTTGGGAACGTCCATTAAGTACGCAAGAATGATTTTTGAAATTTCGCACCCCCTCCACTCCTATTGTAGGAAATCATAAGATTTTTGTAAACTGCCTCCCCCTTTTTACGTAAGATTTTATATTTTAACTCAATATATCAATTGTTTCACTGTGAACGAGATTGAAAAAGGTTTCCAGGCATTTCAAAAGATTTGAAAGGCTTCCAATGATTTCGAAGAATTTGGAAATATTTCAAGTGGTTATACGGTTTTTCTAAGGACTATAAAGAATTTCAAAACGAATTTTTTTTACAAAATTTAACAAGATTTCTAAAGAATCTTAGGGATTTCAAGGGATTTGAAAAGATTTCAAGTGATTACAAGAGCTGTAGGGTATTTTAAACGATTCCAAATGATTACGGAAGGTTTTATAGATTTACATTTTTTTAAAAAGATTTTAAGAATTTGAAGAAATTATTTAATACAATTTCAGAGAGAATCTCAATTTTTCAAAGTATTTTACAAGATTTTTATAAAGAACTTTAAGGATTTTAACTTGATTTCAGGAGATTTTACGGGATTACAAGGGAAACTGAAGGATCTCGACAGATTTTCAGGGATTTCGAGAGATTTTAAGAAATTAAGAACGATTTCCGCGGATCACAAATGATTTCAAGGAATTTCAAAATATTTCGAAATATTTCAAAAGAAGGTGCGGCATTA
>JAUMHM010000089.1:2248758-2259779 GCA_032362435.1 Melikaiella ostensackeni | reverse complement strand
ACTGACAGATGTTCAACGTAAACTCATCGAAATGTAAGTATTAACAAACAGCAAAATGCAATAATAACGCTTAGGACATATAGAAATAATATATCGTTCAATAAATCCGTTGCGTTAAAAGATTCGCGAAATTTATTAAACTGCGGTTAGGGGGACAGAATATGTTGTTTTCAGTATCCGCACCTTTGACAAAAATAGCAATTTCGTGGTAATTTTTTAGTTTTTTCAGCAGTTATCTCTTTTTCAGTAATTCTTAAACGTTTTTTTCAATGATTCCGACTTTTTCCTTAACTATTAATATTATTCCTCAGTAAGTACAATTCAGTGTTTTACACGCGAAGATTATAATCTCTTTGTCAACAATAAGATGGCTTTAATTTACTTCTGAATCATTTCAAACTTTTTTCGCATTTATGAATTTAATTGAACTCTCACAAAACGGTCAGATACCAAGTTTAATAAATTAAATCACTATAACAAGGATTTGAGTCACTTGCCGTTAGGAGGCACAATAAGCATGAGGATAGAAGGGACAAAGCAAAAACAAAGGTGCGGTTAGGAAATACATTTGCACGATTTTTTGAAACATAAGTATTTTACCTTCCGTGAAGTGAAAAAAACTGGGAAAAATATTTTCTCAAGACTTAATGATTAGACTTTGCTTGAATATATACATTATTATAGTAAGTCAATATGTTTGATAAGAAAAAAAAAGTTTAAAAACATTAGATACCTTAGTGTGTCGTAAGGAGGCACATTTACCTTAAAATTCGGAAATAATGTACCTAAATCGTATTTTTGGTTATTATGTCATTAAAAGTATTTTCTTTCATGAGAAATAAAAATAGTAGCCCTCTAGTGGCGGACGTGACGAAGCAACCAAACAGTTGAAGACAAATGAATAAAGAAACAAGTTAATAAGGAAATTAAGGACTAAAGAAGCAAATGAATGAAGAAACAAATAAATAAAGAAACACATGAATTAAGAAATAAATGAATAGAGAAAGAAATGAATAATGAAACAAATGAAGAAACCAATGCTGACCATTTCTAAAAAAAACATCTAAATCTGTTGAGAAATACAGGCTGTAGACTATTTTGAACAGAAAATACCAGATCCGTCCCAACGAAATTCTAATAGTAAATCAGTGCTAAGACAGAAAGGCGTGAAAAATAAAATCCGTCAATCTCATTTTCAAATAAATCACCCAAATAGGCAAAAGCATCACTTTCAGATACATTCAATAGATTAAATTTTCCAAGCATATTGCCCAATTAATTTAACAATAACTGTAATGCAAGCATTGTAACTCGCAACTTAACAATGACAGTCTCAACCCTGTAAATGCAGAGAGCAGTTACGCTAACAGCGTATAATATTACCTAACGCAAGAAATTAGCATGAGGGTGTTCCACGAGGTTCCCCGGCGTGAAGACACTAGCGAACGGTCGCGCGGCCTCAGTACCGGCGAAGCATCCGGTTACTCGTCGTTCAATTACTCGAGAAGAAAAAAATGCCTTCCTGAATTTAAGCTGTTTTATAGGAAAAATTCGCAGCTTTCTAGCTAGACTATTTTCAAATAAATCAAATGAGTCAAAATTTAAGAAAAAGTCAAATAAATTTTTGATTTTCGAGAATGGAGATCAAATGTTAATTTTTTCCAGAAATGTTTATAACAAATAGAAGTATCGTGGAAAAGTCTGTCGGAAACATATTGAGTAAAGTTTCGTTTTCTGCAAAATGAAAAAAGGTATATACGTTTGAAGAAGAGGTCTTCCATCAGAAATCAAAAAGTTCAAATCCCCCCTCCTACTTTAGCAAATATTGGTCAAAATGAAAAAAAATTCTGCATCCAATAGGACTCCATCCAGACAAACTTTAGGCCCGATCGGACGACTTCGTTTTTTTGGGGGGAGGGGGGTACACTTGAGAAATTTTGCCCCTTATTCAGAAGATGAGGCAAAAACTCAGAAAAAGTGGCAAGAACGTGCCTATTCAGGAACGTAGGCAAGAAGGTACTGCACTGTAAAAACAAAGTATTATTTCAGGGCTCATTTCAGGTATTTAAATAAGACTCAGAAAAAACAGTCTCGAGTGTTATTGAAATGAGAACACTGTTGGGAATTCAGAGTCATTTGTTTTACATTGGAAATAACAGCATAAAGTTATCCTATTCAAAAACAGGACACGCAAAAAATGATACCGTAATAAGATAATCAATCAATAACATAATGGAGGAAGAGAAAATCATTTTTAGAATGATTTTTTTTTGTATACTGCTAGTGCTACCAACTTGAATTCATGTAACAAAAATTCATATCTGAATAGAAACCTTTCTGGCTATTTTCCTGAAGTTGCACCTTCTTGCCTCCGTTCCTGTGTAGACACGTTCTTGTCATTTTGTCTGAACAGGCACCTTCTTGCCTTATCTTCTGAATAGACATGATATTGCGCTAAACCGACTCTTTTGTCTGGTAACCAAGCCTGGAGAAAGGGATTATAATCCAATTTTAATTTCGGTAATGTTTAAGCGTGATCCTGGTTTAAGCTTAAAGAGTAGGATTTACTCTTTATTTTAAGACTTTTTGAAATTTTTGAGAACAGTGTTTTAGATTTGTCAAAGAGTTGAACTCTAGATTTCAAATGTTCATTTTGCTAAGAAAAAACCTTTGACTTTGAAGCTAAATATTTATTTAATTTTTCATAGAAATAATTTCAACCCAGGCGGATTCGACGCAAAATTCTCTAATCTTTCAAGTGATTCTCCTTAAAGAGTCGTAGATTCAGCTTCTTTACAGATATTCGCCTTTGAAGTGAAGTATGAAGTTTTCAAACGGTTAAAGGAAATGTATCCAAACTTTCTGTCGGGAGTGTATGTTTAAGGGGATTTCAGTTCCATGATTTTGTCCTGAAGTGGACATGATCTTGAGTTTATTTTCTCCTACCAATTTCAATATGAATCTTCTAATCTATGCTTGAGGATAATGTTTAAACCTTTTTAATTCGTCGAGCTTCAAAGCGTTGATGAACACTTCTGTCCTAAGAGACAGTTCGAAGTCTTTACTTTGATTTCTCTTCGGATAGATTGAGGATGGATCTGTATTTCCGCCACTAGCTTCGAATTGCTTTCGAACAAATACTGCATTTTGCTCAAGAAATAGCACGTTTACGATGGTAACGAAATATGCAATTATAATTTAATAGAAATAAATTAATAACCTTAAACATTTAAATTAATTGCAGAAGGAAAAAGGGAAAAGGTGATACTAGAAGTTTAAGGCGAACAATGAATTAGCATGGCTATGTGCGGTCAGTTCACTATCTATGCCCACGAGCGATTCATCCTTTGTTGATTGATTTCCTGTTAATGCTCCTTCTTGAATTACAAAAGCTGGTTTGAAGCTAAAAATGTTCATAGTCAGTGCAGCTTTCAAGGCACTTCTTTTTTTTATGCTGGCACAAACATCTTTGGCAATCACTTTCCTCTTGGCCAGATTCATCTGATTTTTTAACTCTTTTCCTTTAAGTAAAACATCTCCTTCAACTGTCACGATAAGTAATTCTAACCAATTTTGATCCCCTGAGCCATATATAAAATGAATAAGAATATTTTTCCTCCTTAAAATGAGGTAAATTTCAAACATAATCATGAAAATATTTTGTTCTTTTAATTGTAATGTATGGTTAAAGACATGCACCACAAGTTATGATGTCACAAATGACCCAATGAGTAATTAATTACATTGGAAAATTGTTTTTTAAGTTAATTTTTTATACATATGTTTAACTTTAAATTATAATTCGTTGTTTTTGAAAATTATTTCTTTTGAATTAATATTAAGCTTAAAAAATTGAAACGAGTAGTTTTAGTTGAAATTTGTGTCGCTTTTCTTTCATCTTCGCAGGATACTCCAATGCTTACTTCCTTGCCGTCATCGATAGCTTCCAATTCCTCAAGCTGTTTAAGCATTTGTTGAATTTTGTTATTTCTTCTTCCTAAAACAATTTTTACAAATAATTAATCCAGATAAACATATTTACATGATATTTATAAATAATTAATCGAAATTGGTTACATTTTCACCAATAACAAATTTAACTGAAAATGTATTCTGTTAATAAAATAATATAATCTCAATATTTTTCTTATTTTGCACTGACCATTAACACATTCCTATGCAAACCTTATAATTTTGTTCAAAAGAATACATTTTTAAGATAAGTGTATGAATATAACCTATTTCGATTAGTTATTCATAAATATTATGCAGATATGTTTATCCGGATTAATTAATTATAAAAATCGCTTTAGGAAGAAGAAATAAAAATAATCAACAAATAACATTGATTTATTTTTCATATAAATTTGAAATGCAGTTCAAATAGCAGGGCCAATCAGAGCGGAGAACTTCGAGTTTACGCAATCCAGGCTCTTCATCTGGCAGCACTGGGGTATATTCCAAAACCAAACTTTCAGAGTTGGAGTCGAGATAAACATTATCCTATCGAAAGTAACCAATTCGTTTGTAGAGAAACAAATGAACAAAAGTCTCTTGACAGGACATTTTACATATTTTTTTATTCATAATTTCTAAACGAAGATTTATGAAATTTTGAAACTCTACCAAATTGTGCTTTGATATAAGTTTTTCACTGTGATATTTTTAGAAACAATGTATTAATCCAAAAAAATGTTGGAAATGACTGGGAATTTAAGTGGTAGAATTTTGGCAATATATATATTTCACATTTTAATATATTTCTTTTATGTTTACCAGAAAAACATGTTCAGGTTTTTGCAGAAATTCTGACTTTCACGATGGTAGCGTCGCCCATCGTCCATGAGATTCCTCGTTCCCTTATAATGTGGCCTATAGAATCCTTTTTTGGCGTAAGTCAGTTCACCGGCCGAGGTTCCTGTGGGACTGCTTTGCACAATTTTTAACATTTTAAATATATTTAATGAAAAAGAACGATTTTTTCGTATGTCACTTTTCTTGTCAAATAACAACACCAGAAGGAGAGAGAGAAAATAAAAGAAATTTCTAATAATTATTCTTCTTCTTTTTTTTTTACAAAACAAAACAAAGATATCAACTTTTCAAAGGTAGGTATTCATTTGTCCCGAACGCGCATTTGTCCCAAATCTCACTTCTCCCGAAAATTCCGTAGATTAGCGGGCAATGCTGAAATAACTGATAGATGGGATCGTGCTTGTGACTTCGGTGAAAATTGTTGTACAAACAGACGAAAAGCGGCGTTTTCTAAGAATTGTCATTTAAATTTGCTTCTACTTTTAAGTGTAATATAGTAAAAAGAAAAAAAAGAAGAGGTTGTATTATTTTAAAAAGAGGAAAATGGTAAATAAATATGTAATTATTCAATACCAATAAATATAAGACAATCTTTAAGTTAAAAATGATGCAGACAATTACATTTTTTTGTAAAATACATTATTTCAGCGGTTACAAATTTTTGTTACGTCGTTTTAATTTTTATTTAAAATTAGTAATGCGAATTATTATTTAGTGATGAAAAGTAAATATTTAAATTATTGAAAAATAATGGTTTTTCCAAATTTTCGCTGTTCTAAGAACTAATCCTGGTAGTTCAGGTATAGAAAATATATCTTCTTTAAGGAAGTGGGTATGGGAACTGAAATTTGAAATACCCGGTGGATTTTCAATGGTCCATTCGTTTTAATAATTAAACCAGGTAGCCCAGGTGTTAAAAATACATCTTCCTCAGGGAAGTCAAGTTGAGAACTGAAATTTAAGTTACGCGGATGGTTTTTCAAAGGTTCGGTCGTTCTAATAATTAAACCTGGTAGTCTACGTGTTAAAACTACCTCTTCCTCGAGGAAGTTGTGCTTTAAATTTAAATTTCAGGTACTTTGATGATTTTCCGAAGGTCTCCTTATTCTTTTAAGTAATCCTGGTATCCCATGTAGTCAAAATACATCTTCCTCGAGGAAGTTCATATGAGAACTGCAAAATAAAAGATACTCGGATGGTGTTTGAAATGTCATTCTAATAAGTAAACCTGGTAGTCCAGGTGTTGTTGTCCAGTTGAGTTGAGTTGGGTTGAGAATTGAAATTGAAGGTACTCTGATGGTTTTTCAAAGGTTTCGTCGTTTTTAAAAATAAACCTCGTAGTCCAAATGTTGAAAATACATCTTTCTCTTGGAAGTAGGGTCAAGAACTGAAATTTGAGATACCTGGATGGATTTTTAAAAGTCCGGTTTTTCTAATAATTAAATCCGGTATTCCAGGTACTAAAAATACATCTTCTTCAAGGAACTTGAAATCCAAATTGAAAATGAAGATACTCTGATGGTTTTTCGAAGGTTTTGTCGTTCTAGTGAGTAATTCTGCGATTCTTGGTATTGAAATTACATCTTCTTCAAGGAAGCTCGGTTAAGAACTGAATTTCATAGCGATGAAATTTGCTAAATATGTATAGCGTTATGAAGTAATGAAAATAGTTTTAATAATGAATTTTTTTTAAATGTAAAGTAGGCATAGATGAAGATAACAAAATATAAGTTTTTATTCACTTTTATTGAATATTTTAATTTCTTTATGAAATTGTTGATTTTTTTCAGACAAAGAATTTAAAATTATTAAGTTTTGAAAGGTTCAATTTGAAAATATCAGCTTTTGATTTCATATTACTTATGTAATTTTGAATTTATTTAGTTTGAACTAGCAATTTTAAAATTGTATTCAATACAAATGTTATTTATTTAATTTACAATCAGCACAAGTATTCAATTTAAGGGCATGTCATGCTTACCTCTGAATAACGTTACAGATTTTTGTTAGCATAGCAATTTAATATTTCGTTAAACCAACAAAACGTTTTGTTATACGCACATTTTTTCCACTATTCTGTATAGTCTAATATTCTGGAATAAAATATTGTACAAGAATTCAAAAATATGAAATTTTATAGAGTATTCTGGAATATGCTGCAATTTTTTGGAATCACTCAGAATTTTTTTAACATTCTCTAGATGTGTTAAAGCTTTGTTTATTATTGGTTTTTGCTAATATAGTCAAATTTGAATTGATATAATATCCTATACTATTATGCAATATTTGAAAAAATCTTGTGGTTTATTAAATATAGGAAATAATCGGTCGAGGCAAAATTGCGGAAAAGTTCATATCATTGAAGAGAAAAGGAGGCACTGGCGCACGGTGGGGCTAAATCGAACTTTCGTGGACGTCTTTGAAATCAGTGTTTCTTGTTTGTGGGAATGCTCACTTATAGTGGGGAGCAAAAATAAAAAAAATTTTTTTGGTTATAAACAAATTAATGATCAAAAATGCTTTCTTAACGATTAACAAGACTTAGATATTTCATTCCATAAAACTTTCATCACAATATATGAAAAATAATATACTAAAAATTACTTTTCAGCAACAATTTTCAATATTAAATATCAGTTTCTCTACAATGAACTCGTTTGAATGATTTATAAACAAATGCCATCGTTATCCGTGAGCATTTGGCTAAAAACGAAACGAATACCATCCAACAACCACCGAATTCATCTGATTTGGCTCCCTGCGACTTTTTCCTATTCGGTCGACTCAAGAAACCGCTCCGCGGAACGCGTTACAGCACCCGAGATGAGGTCATGGAAAAATCGAACATGGCTCTGATGGCTATACCGCAAACCGATTATAAAAAATGTTTCGAGGATTGAATCAAGCGCTGGCATAAGTGCGCTGCAGTCGATGGAAAGTACTTTGAAGGGACAATATCGATTATGATGAATAAACTTGTATTTTTTATTTTAAAAATAAATTCCTACAACTTTTTGATCAAGGTGGTATCATACTATATTTATACGTTGCACAGATTTCGTAAATGGGTAATTCTACTAAAGGGTCCCTTTCCAGTTGGACTTTTGTGGAGAGACATTTTTTCGATTTTTTGATCTTTTTTCTCGGAAATAAACTCATACGACCTTCGAAAGTGAGAAGGTAATTTGCGCAAAATTAATTCTGAAAATTATTAATATTTCAGGGGCAGTTTTACCCCTCATCAGCTTATAGTGAGCCAGGAGACAAGAATTTGAAAAAATTATTGGATTCATTTAAAATGCGGTATCTGAGAACATTTCATAAAAAAACGTTTCTTTATGAAAAAGAATTTGATCTTCTGATTGTTTAAACAATTTTCGTATACACAATTTGTTTAAGAATGCTAGTTATAAAAACTAATAGCACCATTCGATTCTGCGGGGAAAATTACATTGAGTTAATGTGTTACACAATTTTGTTCTCAAGCCTGTTGGTTATGTAGTATGAATGAACAATTACATTGTACGACACCCGCTTACGCATTTAATTATACTATATAACAAATAGGGTCGAAAAAAATTGTCTATGACATGGACTGTGTGTTATTTCTCGCGTAGAAACAAATAGTGCTCTTAGTTTTCTCGTGATTCACATTTTTAAATGAATTGTTTATATAAAAATTGTTTGAAAAACTGAAATTTTTAATTACCTTTCATACAAAATCATCTTTTAATGAAATGTTCTCATTCCAACATAAGCTCTTGTACTACGTCATCTGGTCTACCCATGGGACTTAATGAGTCGAAAAATTGTTTATAACTCTATAATTTGTTTATGAATTTTTTAATTACGACAATTTTTCGTTACTAATACTTCAGAATGAAGGCGATGAGAAGAGTCGTTGTCAAATTTAAGAAACCTTGAAAATAATGTACGCGAATCTCCAAACCTATTTTTTCAAAAAGTAAAGTCTCTGGGTATTTATTAAAATGAACGCGCCGAGATAAGTGGAAGAATGTTTAACTGTATTATCGTCGCGGACCGATTTTCAGGCAAAAGTCATCATTTTTATTAAATTATAATTTTCAAAAGCTCATTCTATTTCTTAAGAGGTTGTTTACAATTATGTTCATCACGCTTTCATGGAAATTAATTGATTTAGAAATTATACGTTCAATTATTTTTAGTTAGTCTAACATTTGTTGCGGTAATTGATAGGCCGTTTTTGTCAATTTTATAAATCAAGTTAACGATTAAGTGATTTTGAACTTGACGGTACACCTAGAACATCCCCAATCAGCGCGGCTCAACAGGAAACCTTGTGCTGTAAAGTTTTCCACTTTTCATTCTTTTTGTTCTGTATATTTTTAACCTTTGAGAGTGAGATGAAGTATTAATATTCATAATTTGCTGTGGAATCAGGGCTTATTCAATTTTTTTGAATTCATTCCTGAAGAATTGTCAATATTTCCACTTATGAATAAGGCAGTTAAATTGAGGTCTTAAAATGATGTGTAGCTCGGTATACGTTATAAAGTCTGGATTTTGAAGCAAGAGATTTTAAAACGCTTGAAACCTTTGAAAGTAATGTTTTGAAATATTTTAAATGCAAGGATGAAAAGATTGATGTGCATAAGAGAACATTCTTAATTTAAATTCTTCGCTCGGATTGAAAAGTGCACATCAAGCATTCCCTTTCGTAGAAATTTTTTTTATACATTTCTTTAATTTTCTTCGGATCTGGAATAAAAAATTTTAAATTGATCCTAAGTAATATCAACATTTGCGGTAGCGAATCTCCGCCAAGCGCAGGAAAAGCTGCCAAAAATCCATATCAGAAATAATCATATTTTTCGGACCTTTTCTGGATTTTTGGCGCAATTCTCAATCAATTTCAATAAAACTTGGCATCTGTCTGACCAACCAGTAAAAGAAAATTTAAGCGTGAATTTATGTTAATGCCTTACAAAGCTTAGAAGTCTAAGTATCAATCTTTTTTTTTTGAAACAAATGAAAAAAACAACATGAAATCCCACCAAAAACCCCTGTCATGCAAAAAATCTGCCAAGTACAAATACATGAATTTATAAAATCCAAGTTGGTCAAGTAATTTGCGAAAATATATACATAATAAAATATATTTGAAGACTTTTTTCGTGAAGTGCCCTGTAGAAATTTTTTAAATAAATTTTGATAAGCCATTTCAGATATTATAAAACTTGGCTGATTGAATGATTAACCAAAATTATTTTCCAAAATTGCTGTATATTGGAGAGTGATGGAAAAATATAATCCCGCCAAGCTTTATGATATCTAAAATGGCTTTTTGAAATTCATTTACAAGATTTCTATGCAATTCTTTTCAAAACATGTATTTAAATACATATTATATTATGAATATTTTCTACCAAATTAATTGGTCAAGTTTGATTTCACAAATTTAATATAGTTTTATTTGGCAGATTTTTTCATCGCAGGTGTTTTTGGTGGGATTTAATTATTGAGGATGAAATATCAAAAAATTTAGTTTGAAATTCTAATCGTCTTAGGTCCTGGATCATTTTGCTGTAATAGTAAAAGAAGTACTTTCGGAGGTCAGATTACAGTTTCCTTATATAAAGTCCCTACGTTCGTGTAAAAACTTCAGAACTGGGCTTGGAGTTTAAAGTTGTAAGAATCAGAGATACGTAAGAAGCAGGATCCGAATCCTTCATTCGCGTTTCTTTTTCCATTTTCTTTAGCAGACTACAGCAAAAGAGATCACAGAAAGCCATTGGGTCTGGAGAGAAAAGCATCTACCTCAATTCTTCCCAGCACATCAGTGCAAGCTCCGCGCTTTTTAGCATAACCTTTCGAATTTTATGTGAAAATTTACCGTCCTCAATGCGGATCATTGAACTTAATGTTTTGTTATTTAATTCCACAGAAGTTTCATGACCCAAAAACTTTCTGAGCTTTTATGATTTGATGTTGTCTACTTAATTTAAGTATAAGCAGTATTTTTTCAATACAGTACCATCCAAGAGTATGAGGATACCTACAAAACTAGCGACTAAAAACATGCACTCACTCCTCGCATGATATGTTCGGCACAAAATGAGATTGAATTATTATTATACCATTAAGCGTAACTCGTTCGGCTCTAGCTTCGTTGCACTACAGAAAATCAAGGAATTTATATGATAAGGGTAAGTAAGGGATGTGTA
>JAUMHM010000089.1:2220134-2237160 GCA_032362435.1 Melikaiella ostensackeni | reverse complement strand
CAAAGAATAAATATCAATCATAAATTTTTAAGTTGAGTTATAATATGTTCCTCTTATGGGTCCCCAAGTAATACCTCATAAACGCCAAACACGAATTTGATCTAATATTGAGGTTTATTAATGCTTTTTGAATTTTTTTTCCATAAATCATCACAATTCAGTAATCTGACAATAACCAGTAATTTTTTAAGCAATTTGAAATTGTTTAAACAATTTTTTTTTGCAAATCTGATTTGTTATGAGTCGACGATGTATTGGACTTTTCAGACACATGTCAAATTAAATTGTTCAAACATACTTAAATTGTTTAAATAATTTTATATTTTCTAAATTTATTTATTATTATTTTATTATTATGATTTATATAATTTCATTATATCAGTCGAGAATGTAATGGATTTTCTAGACAAATTTCAATTTTTGTGTGTACTTATTTGTTTATAATACTACTCTTAATTGTTAAAAAAAATTAAATTGTTTAAATTTAGTTTAGAAAATATGAAATTGTTCAAAGAATTTATGTTTGTTTAAGCAATTTAAGTTCCTTTAAACAATTAAGAGCAGTATTACAAACAAATTTGTACTCACAAAAATTGACATTTGTCTAGAAAATCCAATACATTCTCGACTGATATGAATAAATCAGACGTTTAAACTAATAACAAGTGTTTTAACAATTTAAGTTCGTTTAAACAATTTAAATTTCTTCAAACAATTAAGAGTTGTATTAAACACAAATTAGTTCTCACAAAAATTGACATTTGTTTAGAAAATCCATTACGTTCTCGGCTGATATGAATGAATCAGATGTTTAAACTAATAACAATTGTTTGAACAATTGTTGTGCTCAGTTGTGCTCGACAAATACAATATCTTTTCCCTTTAACAAATTTTTGTAAGAGCAACAGTTCTTATATTAAAACTCAAAATGTCAAACTCAAAAAACATACAAGACACAAAAATAATCAAATTTCGAAAAGCCAAAACTTGTGTTAGTTGTGCTCGACAAATACAGTATCTTTTCCCTTCAACAAATTTTTGTAAGAGAAACAGTTCTCATATAAAAACTCAAAATGTCAAACTCAAAAAACATACATGACACACCAATAATCAAATTTCGAAAAGCCAAAACTTGTGCTTAGTTGTGCTCGACAAATACAGTACCTTTTCCTTGTAACAAATTTTCGTAAGAGCAACAGTTCTCATATTAAAACTCAAAATGACAAACTCAAAAAACATACAAGACACAAAAATAATCAAATGTCGAAAAATCAAAACTTGTGCTGAATGGTGATCGACAAAGGTAATATTTATTCCCCCTAAATAAATTCTATAAGACCAACCTTCCTCTATTAAAACTCAAAATGTTAAAGTCAAAAAATAGACAAGACTCTAAAATATATCAAATTTCAAAGAAACCGAAACTTGTGCTCAGTTGTGCACGACAAATTCAGTTCTTTTTCCTTTTTAAAAAAAATTCTGTGAGACCAAAAGTTTTCATATTAAAACTCAAAATGTCAAACTGTCAAATGTCAATTGTCGAAAACCCAAGGTTGTGATCAGTTGTGCTCGAAAAATACAGTCTTTTTTCCCTCTGGTAAAATTCTGTAAGACCACCAGTTCTCATATTAAAACTCAAAATGTCAAACTTAAAAAACATGCAAGACCCAAAAATGTATTCAATTTTGAAAAACCAAAACTCGTGCTGAATTGTGCTCGACAAAATTAGTCTTCTTTTCCTCTAACCAAATTCTATAAGACCAACAGTTCTCATATTAAAACTCAAAATGTCAAACTCAAAAAACATACAGGTACAAGGCCCAAAAATATATCAAAATTCTAAAAACCAAAACTTGTACTCAGTTGTGCTCGACAAATGCAGTTTTTTTCCCTTCTGAAAAAATTCTGTGAGGCCAAAAGTTCTCATAATAAAACTTAAAATGTCAAGTTCAAAAAACATACAAGACACAAAAATAATTAAATGTTGGATTTCCAAAGCTTATGATCAGTTGTGCTCGAAAAAGGCATTCTTTTTCCCCTTTACAAAAATCTGTAAGACCACCAGTTCTCATATTGAAACTCAAAATGTCAAACTCAAAAAACATACGAGACAAAAATAATCAAATTTTGAAAAACCAAAACTCGTGCTGAATTGTGCTCGGCAAAATTAATCTTTTTTTCCTCTAACAAAATTCTGTAAGACCAACAGTTCTTATATTAAAACTCAAAATGTGAAACTGAAAAGATTTACAAGACACAAAAATATATCAAATTTCGAGAAACCAAAACCTGTACTCAATTGTACTCGACAACCACTTGTCCTCGAACAACTTTTTAATATCTAGAAATTTTTATCTGCTCATTTAAAATAAATTTATGAAACAAATATTCAAAACTGCACGATTTAAAACTCAATTGCTTGAAATAGAAAGCCTTAAAAAGTTAAAATTTCTGAGTGCTAAATTTAATCTTTGAACGTTACAATTTTAATTTTTCCATTAAAACTGTTCTTAAATATTTTTTAGTGAAAGTTTTGAATTTTGACTTTTAAATAACAACAGAACAATTATTAATTTGAAACGACTCAAAATTAAAATAATTTAACTTCTAATCTAAAAAGCTTTCAGTTAAAAAAAAAATTTCAATTATCCAATTGTTAATATTTCTTATTAATTTAAAGCATTGAAAGTCATCGCGTGGATTTATATTTTTTGACCAGAAACCTTCCACTGTTCAGTTTATGAAAGTTAAAAATTTTGCAGTTTAACGGAACGTAATTTAAAATTGTTCAATTAAAAAGTGTTGAAAGTTTCCATTCCATACGTGTAAATTATTCAGCGTTTAAACTAAATATTTTTTAAGCTTCAATTATGAAAGTTTGAAATTCAAAATAGTTTCACTTTGAGTGCTTTAATTTGCAATTCAGGTTTGATTACTGTTAATGAAAAAATGTTCAGCTTTAAGAGTTTGCATTTTTTCATTTTAATGACAGAGAAAAATTTTTGCAAACTGGGAAAAACCGGGAATTTTTCACTCGATTAAAACGGCCACCCCTTATCAAATACGATTACCTGTGACAAAAACTACATCGGCAATAGTTTTTGTGTATAAACCTATAGTGCCCGTGCTAAATTCACCTCTGATATACATACGTGGATCGTTTGATAAGTAAGGTAAATTCCCCGTTAGATGGCGTCAAAATGAACTTTGTAGTATATAACCAAGAAATAGCACTCTTGAAACTAACCTCTACCAAGCTTCAGCTAAGAGCGACGCTTAATTGTATTTCGCGCCTCCTCCGAATAGATCAACTCGTAGTTCCCCCTCCTTAGTGTTGGTGCTGCCACAGTTTTAAAGTCCAACCGCAAAGAAAAGAGCTCTTCTACCTCTGCGTTCGTTCAGGCACTCCCTCTCTTTCTTTGTGCTGGAAGAGCAAGTCGTTCTGCATTTTTTGTTCGCGATGGAAAAACGAAAACGTACATACAAGGACAGTGTCTCCCGAAAATTCAGGAAAAGGATTGAAGCTTTGGAAAAGGAAATGTCACTCAAAAAGAAACACCGTCGTTGGAGATCTCCTTCCACATCTCCTTCGACATCTACGTCAGAATTGAGTTCCTCAGATAACATCGACATTTTGTGTCATCTTTTACGTGAGACTTATGGTTACTTATGTGACGCCATGCCGGTTCTACCTATGCATGAAGAGCAGCAGATGCTGCTGAAAAATATTTTCGAACACCATGCAGGTTTTACCTGCATGATGAGCATCTCGCTCATCATCTACATCGTCACATGAGGATTTGAGAAGGGAGTCACCATCTTTGATTCAGAAGTCACCATCTTCTATCCAGACAGTGCCGTCTCAAACTGATCAGTGGCCCTCGGCAAATGGAATTTCACTAATTTCAGAAGCTCCGGATTCTCAATACCACGCTTCCCGCGTCAGATCAGAAGGATGGTACTGCTATTAGAACTCTTGACAACCAGTTCCTAAATGCCATTGGAAAATGTTGTTTGGAAGGAAGAGTTCTAGCACCTGCGATTCACGACGAATTTTCAGTTCGCTGGTTGGATATTATAAAAATTGGATTATCAGAGGAGGAGAGAAAAGATCTTCTCAAAAAATATCCGCCGCCCAGCAATTGCATCTTCATTGATCCGCCAAAACTTAATGCTGAGGTTAAGGCAGCCGTTTAGTTACAAGTAGCAGCTTTATTGAGAGACGTTCGAATTTCCTTGAAACAGGATCAGTTGGCAGCCTGCTTGTCTGCTGTTGGAAAAACAATCTCTACTCTTATTCGACGTGATTCTACGGCTGAAATTCCTCTTATAGAAGCACTAAGCGACGCTTCCCCGTTTGCTCGCTGATCTCCAAAATAACGAGTCTCAAATTAGAAGAAGTCTCATTCTGACCAATTTGGATGCTACATCCAGGAATATATTGAAATCGACAACGTCTGATGAGTTTTTATTCGGAAAGGACCTAGCTGAAAGCCTAAGATCAGCAAAAGTTCTGAAGAACACTTCAAAAACTCTAAAATCATCAAAGAATCAACAGCCAGGACCTTCAAAAAACTCCAAAGGCCCGTTTCGCCGACAATCCAAACCATACACGTCGACGCAGCACGGGCAGAAGAAGACTTCGGAGAATCCTCCCAGGAGTTTCCAGAAACAGGATCCTCAGGCCAAAACCCCATCCAGGGGAGAGTCCTCGAGAGGATTATCGAGGGGATACCCGAGGAGACATTAAATTTTCCCGTAAGTATGATTGCTGGGCGTCTACGTGCCTTTTACTATAAATGGGCGGCTTTAACCTCAGACCCCCGGATTTTATCTTGGATCAAGGGTTACGTTATACCATTTTTGTCAATTCCTCACCAGTCGACACCTGTGCATAAGCCAAACTGGTCAATCGATGAGAATAATAATATTTATATTTTGATTGAGCAGCTTACGGCAAAAGGGGCTGTCGTAGCTTGTGTCCAGACGGTACATTTAGATTTATTTTAAATCTTAAAAAACTAAATGTCTTCATCGAAACACACCATTTCAAACTAGAAGACTATAGAACTGCAATTAATCTTATAGACCATAATTGTTTCATGGCGACTCTAGATTTACAAGACGCGTTCCATTTGGTACCAATTGCTGATAATCATAGAAAGTTTTTGAAGTTTGAATTCTAGGGAGTTCTCTATCAGTTTACTGGTTTACCTTTCGGTTTGTGTATCGCTCCGCAGGTGTTTACTAAAGTCATGAAACCCGTGGTTTCTCATTTGAGAAATTTATGTTATAGTTCAGTTATTTACTTGGACGATTTCCTCTTACTGGGAGAATCTCAGGAGAAATGTTATGATGATGTTAAAATAACAAAAGGGTTTCTAAAGTGTCTAGGTTTCGTTATAAACGCGAAAAAGAGTAATTTGAATCCGGAGTAAGAGTGTACATTTCTAGGGTTTATCTACAATTTTATATCCATGACTATTGGTCTTCCCCAGGAAAAAAGAAACCATATTGGAAAACAGATAAAGTTTTTTAGCACTGCTCGCCGTTGTAGGATTCGGGTTTTTGCACAGTTTGTTGGTTGCGTTGTAGCTTGTTGCCCATCCATCAAATATAGTTGGGTCTACACCAAAGATTTCGAAAGACAAAGGTTCCTAGCCTTAAAATATAGCAAAGGAAATTAAAATGCACTTATGACCGTGAATCCTAACACACCTGAAGTGGTGGCGGTCGCACATAGTATCTAGTAGGAATTCTATTGAAGGCCTAGTCTTCCAATTAGAGATCTTCTCAGACGCTTCATTGTCAAGTTGGGGAGCCGTATGTGGTAACGAAAGGGCTAGCGGTTTTTGGTCAACGACAGAACGCGAACGCCCTATCAATTACCTAGAATTGAAGGCAGCTTTATTCGGACTTCAATGCTTGGCTAAAGATTTTCATGACGGGGATATCCTCCTAAGAGTAGACAATAAGAGAACTGTATCTTACATCAATAGAATGGAGGGTGTTCAGTATGAAGATCTAAATCGAATCACGGAAGGTATTTGGCAATGGTGTGAGATGCGTAACATCTAGATCTTTGCCTCGTGTATAACGTCGAAGGATAATTTCGAAGCAGACGCTGAATCTCGAAAATTGGAAGTGGAAACAGAGTTCGAACTAGCCCCTCATGCCTTCAAAGATATCGTCGAAATCTTTTAAACTCCTGAAATTGATTTATTCGCGAGTCGTTTAAACGCAAAATGTACTCGTTATGTATCATGGAAAAAAGATCCGGGGTCAGAGGCAATAGACGCGTTTACACTTGATTGGAAATTATTTTTTTTACGCTTTTCCACCGTGTAGTATTATTCTAAAAACAATAAGGAAAATTAAAAGAGATCGAGCGGAAGGTATTCTGATAGTGCCTGACTGGCCTGGTCAACCTTGGTACCCACTGCTCCAATCACTATTGATTCGTAGACCAATTAAATTTGCTCCTGAATTAAATCTTTTAATTTCTTGAGACAGGAGCCCTCATCCACTTTGGAAAAGCCTTACCCTGGTAGCCGGATGGTTATCAGGTAGGCGTTCCTAAGACGAGGAATCCCAGAATCTTCAATGGACGTTATGATTGGATCCTTGAGTGCGTCTACGCATAAAATTTACGACGAAGCGCTCAAAAAGTGGTGGCTTTTCTGCAATGAAAAATCTATTGACATCTGCGATCCACCAATTACTGATTTTCTGTTTTTTTTTTATGAACGCACATAAGAAGGGATTGTCTCATAGCGGTATTAATTGTACGAGATCTGCAATTTCATTTATTCTAAGCTCGGATATTGCTCGTGACGCAAGAGTTAAACGTTTCTTCAAAGGATTGTCCAGTCTCCGTCCTTCTAAGCCGAAATATGAGGTAACATGGGATCCGAAAATAGTTCTAGATTATTTTTTATCAGAACATCCGAACGAAAGCTTAACTTTAGAACAGTTGTCGAAAAAAGTTGTTACGCTGCTTGCCCTTGTTACTGACCACAGAATGCAAACATTCTCCTTGGTTAAAGTTGAAAATATCAGAAATACAGATTCCGCTCTGGAGACTAGAATTCCAGATCGAATTAAAACTTCGGGAAAAAACAAGGCACAGCTCATCTTAATTTTACTTTTTTCACTCAAGCAAAATTTCGCGCAGCTTCTGCGGTACATTGTTACCTTCAAAAAAGGATAAAATTGTGTAATTCTGTATCGGAAATGTTTATTTATTTCTGTAAGCCTTTTAAGGCAGTTGGTTTTGAGACTCTGAGTCGATGGGTGAAAGAAATATTAACGAAAAGTGGAATGGACACGCATGCATTCTCAGCTCACAGTACGCGTCATGCTTCCACTTCGACCGCTAAGCGATTAGGCGTAGATTTAGACTTAATTAGAAAAACGACCGGCTGGACAAAAAGATCAGCAACTTTTGCAAAGTTTTATGATAGACAAATCGTTACGGATAACCAAGAATTTGCTAGGACGATTATGAATGCAGAACGAGTCTAAATAAACAAATAATAAGGATCAATGACCGTTTCTTATTATTATTATGCCGTGATATGGGCTTTAAACATCTACAAGTTGATCTATTCGGAGCAGGCGCGAAATATAATTATAAAATTGAACGAACTTACCTAGTGAAGTTCGATTACAATTGTATAAGCGCCTCCTCTGAATAGATCAGTCTCACCCTATGCATGAAATCATACATTATCCCATTAACCATTTCCATGATTATTCCCTTTTTATTACGGCAATACTTTAAAGTAATGAGTGCCTGAACGAACGCAGAGGTAGAAGAGCTCTTTTTTTTGCGGTTGGACTTCAAAACTGTGGCAGCACTAGCACTAAGTAGGGGGAACTACGAGTTGATCTATTCAAAGGAGGTGCTTATACAATTGTAATCGAACTTCACTAGGTAAGTTCGTTCAATTTTATAATTTATATGTGGTTAGGCCACGTTTAAATTCGTTTATTCAAGAGTAAACGGTTTTCAACGAAGGAGCAGACTCCCCGTGAACTTCGTCTAATTCGGCTCTGATCTGCGCAGCCATCCAATTTTTTAAATAAAAATGGTCTATCACTGCAAGAAACTCTTCTTTTTCAATTTTTTCGAAAACGTATTTCAAACACGTACTAAGCATCAGTTTTGACTGAAGCTTGATAGAGGTTAGTTTGAAGACTGCTATTTCTTTGTCATATACTACTAAGTTCATTTTGGCGCCATCTAGCGGGAAATTCACCTCACTTATCAAACGAACCTCGTAAAAGTAATTTTCATGGAAGAGCAAGATATTATTTGATCCTTACAAAACATAGAATCACATATGGTCATGGCTTTAATTAGAATGTTGTTGAAATTCTGTATTATGACAGAAATAAAAAAAAAGAAAGTTCATGGAAATGCTATCCATAAAGAAAGAATGTAATAAAGCTATTAATTTAAGAATAGATCTTTTGAAGTACAGAAAAATTTGGGATGGAGTCATTGATTAGATACATTGACTGTAATTTTGGTCAGAATTTTGCCTATGTGCAAATCAATTTTCAATTCAAGAATGAAATAATTGCCTTTAGTTTTTATTTAGAATGATTGCCTATGTGAAAACCATATTCAATCAAGGAATGAAATATGTACCAAATAACAAGTGCTCTTCATTATCTCTGTTTCATTTTCAGGAAATAACGGTTTTCTAATCTAATAATGTTTTCATTATTTGTACCTGGTATTTTCTGATAAATTACCCTTGATAAAGAAGTTTAAGTTGGCTTCGAAGCATGTTGGTATCCAATGGTATAAAAAAGACGGAGGAAAGAAAGAGTGAGAAGTTGGTTCGGCTGACTCTTTCTTTTTCTTTCTCTTTTATCTTTTTGATGTACGTTTATTGTACACTTGTCTCTAATGAGCTGTAAAAGTGGGTAGTTTCGAAATCTATTTTTGATTTGTGAACTTCTAAGATGTTCTTTTTCAACACACACAAAATTTTCATAAGAAAGTACATTTCATTTCGATCCTTGAGAAATTTTTTCGCTCCGCCGTATTATACCTTTTGTCTCATCGTACGAGAATAAACAGCTACCAACTGTATGAGGTGCGAGATATATTACGCATAAATTAACTAGGAAGCTGCGGTAATTGCAGTGTTATTTGTAAAGGCACTCTTATGAAGACATAAATGTAATTTTCTCGAGTAGAAATGCCTATAAAATCTACAACCTTAATGCAGGATGTGAACATTATGTAAACATTTCAATTGAGTTAGCTGTCTTCGGACTTCTGCATCACCAGGCTGATCAAATTAGACGGCTACAAATTTACTAGTTCCAATCATGCAGTATAGTGTGAGTGAAAACAAGGTTCTTCGTTACTCACAACTCAAACACCTAACAATTTTTTTCCATAATAAAGTTGCATTGAAAAATGAATTAAATTCACATAACAAGAATCTGGGTGGCCGTTTTAATAGAGGAAAAAAATCCCGGTCACTTCCCGGTTCCCAAAAATTTTCCAAGGCAATTGAAATTCAAAAATTCGAAATTTAAAAACTGAAATTTTTTTCATTTGAGGTAATCAAAACTAAACTGCAAATTAAAGTACTCAAAGTAGAACCAGTGTTGTGCATGAGTCGAACTGAATCGACCACAATTCGGCTCAACTGAGAATTGAGTCGAACCAAATCCGATTCAATTCAGCGTGTGAATCATAAGTCGATTTTCCGACACCGACTCAAGCTGAGATCGAATCGAAAAAGTCCGATTCGACTCAGCGTGTGAATCGAATTTTCGACACCGACTGAAATTTAGATTGAGTCGAATTTTTTGAAATCGACTCCAGTTAAGATTGAGTAGAGTATTATTTATTTTATACTTTTATATCAAAGCACTTCGCTGGGCGTGATGCAATATTAAATTGATTAAATTGGTAAAAGCTACTGAACTAAATGAACGCATCTGTACATCATTATTAAATTAATTCATTAATGTTGAATGAGAACTAACTATTAAAAATATAATTAAATGATTAGGTGACTTGCATGCAATCTTTCAAAACAAATGAAAATTATTTTAAAAATCTCATTAACTATTATTATCATTATTATTATTATTATTATTATTGTATCTATATGAGAACTTTAACAAAGAAATGAAGCTTTGAATGATGAGAATTAATTTTTATTTGCCAAATAAGTGCTACAAAAATAAGTAGTCTACTCTTTGAATCTTGCTTACATATATTTTAGTTGTATTATTCACAGAGAAGAGCGTCAATAGGATTGTTTAAAAACAAGAATTTTCATTTTTTTCTAATTTTAACTTGAGAATTGAGACTTAAAAATAGATAACCATTCTAACCATAGAGAAACCAATTTTTATAACGTCTAAATTTTGTATTTTATCATAAAAGCCGTATATTTTCAAATACAGTCACTGATTGGTAAAAGGCTAGAAGCGTTTCAACAACTCAAGGTCGCTGTAATATTCAAAATATTATTTATTTGTTTCTTAATTTTCTCAGAAATAAAATATTAAAACCACATTTTTTATTCACCAATCTCAAGAGCAGATAATATATTATTGAAAGATTTTACTGCTGTAAGTCATGCAACCACCCTATTCAATGAATGAACACAGTAAACCCCGGAATATCGAAACGTTGCATACCATTCTGATTATCAACTTTAGATCAAATGATCCCAAAAAAAAACCAAAAAAACCAAGTAGTTAGTTTTTCAAACAAAAAGATTTATTTTCACCCAAGAAGATTGTCCACAAAAAAGATGGATTTTCAATCAAATATATCCATTTTTAGTTAAATAATTGAATTTTCATCTAAAAACAAATCCATTTTCAACTAAAAAGGTAGATTTCCCCCAAAAAAGCGGAATAGGTAAATTTTCAATTAAAAAGATTAATTTGCAGCAAGAAAAAAACGAATTTTTAACAAAATAGTTTAATCTTCCATTGGAGAGATGAATTTTCTGCTAAAATGATGAATGTTCAACCAAAAAAATGAATGTTTAACGAAGAAGTGTAACTTGCAGCCAAGTAGTTGAATTTTTAACCAAAAAACATAAATTTTCGACAAAAAATATAATGGTTGATATTCCAACCAAAAGAGATGTTAGTTGAATTTTCAACCAAAACAGATTAATTTTCAGCCGAAACAGTTGCGTATTTAACAAAAAAATATAAAAATTCTACTAAGAGACATGAATTCTCAAACTAAGAAGACGAATTTTTCACTGAGTTGAGTTTTCAACAAAGAAAGATTTTAAGTCAATAATGAAAAAAAATGTCAACCAAATTGTGTAATTTTCAAGCCAAAAAAAAAAGAATTTTCTAATTTCTAAATAAACAGTAGACTTTTCGGCCGAAAAGAATTGAATTTAAAAAAAATATGTAGTTGGATTTTCAACAAAAAAAAACGAATTTTTCAACAAAATAGTTAAATTTTGAACCAAAGAGATGAATCTTCAACCAAAAAAGATGAATTCTTAGCAAAAAATGTAATAATTGATATTTCAGCCAACAAAAATGTTTATTACAAATTAGAAATAGTTGGATTCAAACAAGAAGGACGAACTTTCAACAAAATACGTAAATTTTTAACCAAATAGTTGAATATGCATCTAAAACAGATTAACTTTTAACCAAGAAGGATGAAGTTTTAACAAAATAATTAGATTTCCAACCAAAAAATGAAATTATTACCCCAAAAAATTGAATTCTTAACAAAAAACGTAATTGTAGACTTTTAAACCCAAAATAATTAAAGAATTAACTTTAAACTAAAAATATTTGGATTGTCTTATTATGACCTTATAATTCAGTTTGAATTTAAGTGGCGAAATGAGAAAAAGATGAATTTCCAACAAAATACATGAATTTTCAGTCAAAAAATTAATTTTCAACAAAAAAAAACAAATTTTCAACGAAGTAATTCAATTTTCAAGAGTAGATTTTTTAAATAAAGTGATGAATCTTCAACTAAAAAATAGATTTTTATCAAAGTAAATGAATTTCCAACTGAATAGCGGACTCCTCAACTAAGAAAGAACAATTTTTTATTAAAAATATCAATTTTCAACAAAAAAGAGAATAGTTAAATTTCTAGTCAAAAATTTTTTTTTTCAACAAAAAAAAACGAATTTTCAACTAAAAAAGATTGAGTCGTAACGAGAAATGTTATACGTAGTGGATATTTCAAGCATAAAGGATTGTAATTTTATTCAACTAAAAAAGTTGAACATTTAGCAAAATACTTGAATCCTTAATCAAGACAGATTAATTTTAAACCAAACAGGATGACTTTCTAAAAAAATAATGAAATTTTCTACCGATTAATACAATTTTAAACAAAAAAGTTAATTCTCAACCAAAAATATAATAGTACACTTTTCAACCAACATAACTAAAGAATGAACTTCCAACCAAAAATAGTTGGATTTTCCTATTGGGTTCTATTAGATTAGTTCGAATTTAAGGGGGAAACGAGAGAAAGACGAATTTTCTACAAAATACATGATTTTTTAAATAAGAAAGATCAATTTTTAAGCAAAAATGGAATAATTAAATTTTTAGTTCAAACAATTTTTCAAAAAAGGAAAACGAATTTTCAACAAAAGAGTTCAATTTTCCACCAAAGAGATGGATTTTTAAATAGAATGATGAATCTTCAACTAAAAGAATGAATTTTTCATCAAAGTAGTTAAATTTTCAACCAAAAAGATTTCAATTTCAAATACAAAACAATTGAATTAAAACAAAAACTACGAATTTCCAACAAAATATTAAAATTTTCAACCAAGCAGTTGCATTTTTAATCAAAAAAGATGAAATTTCTACCAGGAGAAACGAATTTTAAGACGAAAAGGACGAAATTTCAACAAAAGTGTTGAATTTTCAACCAAGAAAGATTTTCTAGTTGAGAGAGCAAACAAATTTCAACAAAATTGTTGAAACTTCAAAACAAAAAGGCGAATTTTATCTGAAACAGTTGAAGTTTTAACCAAAAAAGAGTGACGTTCTAACATAATTGTTGAATTTTCAACAAAAATAATTAAATGTTCAACAAAAAAGATGAATTTTCAACTAGAATGGAGAATCTTCAACTGGAATGGGTGAATATTGAGTTCAAATAATCAATTTTCTACCAAAAAAACCAAATATCCAACCGTGTAAATTAATTTTTTTCCCTTTCTAAAAGTATTTCTAAACTTATGGATCATAAAAATTATCACAAACGATAATTCGGAAAAATTAATATTAAGTTAAATAGTAATTCGGTATTATGAAAATGATTTTAAATTATGATTCGATAAAATAAAATTAATGTCAAATGGTAATTTGGAAATATAAAAAATATGACAAATGGTAATTCGGAAGAATAAAAATTAGCACAAGAAGTAATTCGTGAATATAAAAATTAGGTAAATTGGCAACTAGGATAAATAAAAATGATAGAAGATTGCTATTCGATCAAATGATTTTCGGTAAAATAAATAATAGGTTAAATCGAGTTTGGGGAATATTCATGCACCTCCAAATGTCAAATAACTATTATTAGGAAAATAATTTTGGCTGAAAACTGATGTTTTCTAAAAGATATATTGCTGCCTCTTTCAAAATGCACTGAAAATAATTTTGGTTATATTTTTTCTGCTTTCATAAACCGTTTTTCAGTTTGAGGTTATGTCTATGAGTCGATTCCAGCTTGAGTCGGTTCGAAAAACACAACTCATGAGTCGAATCAGATTTTTTCGATTCGATCGCAGCTGAAATCGCTGTCGAAAAATTCTACTTGTGAATCACGCCGATATGTCAGTTCAGAGTCGAATCAAATTATTTTGCACATCACTAGTGTTTAATTATGCATTATACACAGACACCTAGTATGGCGCATAGAATCTTTGGTACTTTTAAATTTATGTATATTTATAAAAATAAAAACCTAAATAATCATAAAATCTTGCCAATATGAAAACATTCTTAAGGAGGAACGGTGAAGGCATTTCTAGTCAACTGAGGGTCTGAAATTTTGTTAACCACAGAAATTCAAAAAGGTTGCCATAGATAGTTACGTTCAATTCAAGTTTTTGTGCGGTAAAAATCAGTAACTTTAAAGCTAAATATATTAAAAACTAGCACCGGTACATTGATTTAAATTTTGCACAATCACGTAAGAACTATTCATTGATACAATATTTTAAATTGAAAAAAATCGTATTGAGATTGTATAATCATCGTACCTCCTTAAGGCCATGTAACGAGTGGCTCACGCGACGAGATTGCTACCTTACCGACACTTTTTTAATTTCCCAACTTACGTCCAAACGAAGCGCCACATCGAGTTGAAAATTTGGGAAACTAAATAAGAAGCACTGAGAAAGGTGTGCCTGGTCTTGAAATTTTATAATTATGAAAAATGTTTTTTTGTAAACAATTTTTTTACATTTTTCATAAATATACAAATTTAGGACCAGGCACACTTTTCATAGTGCTTTTTATTTAATTTCCCAAATTTTCAACTCAATGTGGCTCTTCGTGTGAACGTAAGTTGAGAAATTAAAAAATTGTCGGTAAGGTAGGAATCTGGTCACGTGACCCACTCGTTACATAGCCTTAACGGAATATTTTCTTCTACAATGTAATATTATATTTTACATACGTAATCACTTATAACATTTCTGAAAGAAGCTCTATGAAGAGCTATTTAATATACAAGCTTTTACCTAAAACTGTTGAAGCCTTCTCTTAACACCTTATTTTACTGAAATTTGTTGCTTTACTAATAATGATTTACATTTCTTTTGCTATTACAAGACAAATAAGCACTGCGCCAAATTAGGGAATATGCCAGGTAACTTGATGCAGGTGTATTTTTTATGAAAGCCTCAAATTAACGGTTTTAAATAATTTCAATGCAATTTTTGCCGTATATATGAAGAAATCTAAGACATCGAACTACACTCTTCATAATTTACTGTAACATAATCGCTCATATTATTTTTTGAGGACAAATTGCAATTCTATCTCATAAATTGTCGTGTTTCTCATGTATATTTCACGACTTTTTTTTTTAAACTAAACAAAATATCGGGTTGAAATTTCGCAAAATGGAAGAAAATATATTAACTCACCGCAGTCAGGCCCGAAGAAGTTTGTATTTTCAAAGAAGAAGTATGGTTTTTGAGACCTTTTTCTTGAGATCCCCATTGAAGACAGATGGTCTTTATCTACCTGGACGATGACTGTAAGATAAGAAAAAAAAACTTTTACAAAATAGCTTTTCTTTTGAAAATACGAATCCAATTGGCCAGGCAGCGGTGGAAGGATATGTTTTCTTTCATTTTCCAAAATTTCGAAGCGATACTTTATTTATTTTGAAAATAAGAAATCTGAAAAAATACATGGGAAACACGACAATTTATGACATCATAAAATACTATTTGCCCCTAAAATTCGAAGACCTGTTTAAGTGCGCTACACAGTGGACCTGTTTTGAAATTCTGCCTCAAAATTGTAGAACTTTGGATCGGAATGACCTAGAGGGATAATTTTTTTTTAATTCGAGGAAAAACCTTTCAGAATATAGAAAAATTATAGAGAAAGTAAAAAAAAAAATTTCATATTGAAAATCTATGTTCAAGATGGAATTTTTGGCAAAAAAATCGTTTATTCAATACCAAAAACGCTTAGATTTTACGTTTTTCGTGCTACACATGTTTTTGTATAGATTTTTGCATGTCCAATCCGAATCTGACATGTGAATCGTTGTAAGATAAAATCCAAAATGGCGGAGCCAATAGGGCAGGCTAAAATTGTAAAACGAAACCGATTTGACTAAAATTTGCTGCAAGATGGTTTTTCGGATCGCTGACTACAAATCTAAGGTCAAAATTTAAAAATTCGAAATGGCAGATCAAATATGACGAACCAAAATTGTTCAAGGAAACCGATTTGACTAAAGAATGCTACTCGGGGGGTTCTTCGGGTCGCGGATTTAAAATCCAGGGTCAAAATTGAAAAATTCAAAATGGCGGATTCAAAATGGAGGACCAAAATCATAGAACAACATTGATTTGACTTAAAATAGAAAAAATTTCTCGTTATCTGATTGTTAAATTAGAAATTAGAATGTTAATTTGTTTCAACTTGTGTTCTACTGCTTCAATCTTACGTTCTGAACACCTTAATGTTATAAACGCTACAATAATTCACATTACTGATCACTATTGTGGTTCTATTATTCTTTTCTTCGTTTTTGCTTAAACTTTTTAAAACTTGTCAAATAATCGAACCTTGTTCTTTAGCGAAAACTGTTATTATAAATATATGTGTTGACAAATTTTGAAAGTCGCGCGATTTCTAGGAAAAATACTGCAAAAGTGGTTTAGAGAATTACGATCCGCTATTTTAAACTTTTAATTTTTCAGCGACTCAAAAAAGGCAATTTTTAGTCAAATCGGTTTTTTGCACAATTTTGGTCCGTAATTTTGAATTCGCCATTTTGAATTTTTCAATTTTGACCCTGGATTTAAAATCAGCGACCCGAAAAACCCCCCGAGTAGCATTCTTTAGTCAAATCGGTTTCCTTGAACAATTTTGGTTCGTCATATTCGATCCGCCATTTCGAATTTTTAAATTTTGATCTTAGATTTGTAGTCAGCGATCCGAAAAACCATCTTGTAGCAAATTTTAGTCAAATCAGTTTCGTTTTACAATTTTAGTCTGCCATATTGGCTCCGCCATTTTGGATTTTATCTTACAACGATTCACACGTCAGATTCGGATTGGACATGCAAAAATCTATACAAAAACATGTGTAGCACGAAAAATGTAAAATATAAGCGTTTTTGGTATTCAATAAACAATTTTCTTTTACCAAAAATTCCATCTTCAACATAGATTTTCAAGGTCAAAAATTTTTTATTTGACTTTCTCTATAATTTTCCTATATTTGGAAAGGTTTTTTCTTTAATTAAAAAAAAATATCCCTTTAGGTCAT
>JAUMHM010000089.1:2147367-2178528 GCA_032362435.1 Melikaiella ostensackeni | reverse complement strand
AAAACTCAAAAATGACATCCATTTTTACCTATTTCTTACGGTTTACGAGATATTTGTTGTTAAAAATAACAATAACGATAAGGCCCCTTTAGGTCACAGTGGAACATTGCTGAAATGTTCCGCTGGAACGTTCCAAAAGGGCGGACATTTCACACGGCCCAGCGACGTGCCTGAAACGTTCCAGTGGAACGTTCCAAAAGTCCCAGCGGCTAGTTCCTGAAACGTTCCCGGAACGTTCTGCGCTATTAGGGCTACACTTAAAATACAAGTTATATTGCATGAAAATTTACAGACAGTCTCCCTGAAATAGGAAAAAAAGCTTTCAGTTATTACAGAAATCCTCATGAAAAGGTATAACATATAATAGTGAGACCAAATCCCAAAAATATACCTGTATAATATTTATCATCAGTTACAAATTGAATGATTTGCATGCTCTTAGCTTTTCAGCGCAATGTTTGGAAATTCTGAGAAAAATCATCCTAGTTCAGTAGAGCATAGGCTACGGAAATTTCATGGATTTGACATTGTGCTTTGATTTCTAACTCAACAAAAAAGCCCAAATTCGTGTCACCGTTTTTACGATTCAAATGTCTCCTCCAACATACATAGGTGTGGAATGTGCGCGCAGCTACCCAGGTCGAATTTTTATTCGATTTAAGCGTCAGACAGACACCATATGAAGGAAAAAGATGTGCTGCTAAAATTGTGTGCTGCTAACACATTCAAATATCGAAAATTTTGAATTTGTCGAAAAAATGTCCCCACCGCCATCGTACTTTACTCCAAGACTTCTTGAAGCACACTTTTCTACACTGTAAAAAGGAATTAATACTACAGGGCTCATTTCAGGTATGAAAATAAGACGCAGAACAAAACTGTCTCGAGTCGTACTAAATTGATTCACTTCAATCTTAAAATGATACCACTGGTGGGATCCCGGAGTCATTTGTTTTACACTGAAAATAACAGCATGAAGTTATCTTATTCAAAAACAGGATACCTCGAGTCTAAAATAATACCTGCAAAAATTGATACCGTAAAAAAGGAGAACCCTAGTTTTTATAGTGTTTGCTCACGGAAATTGAACAGTATGTTGGGTCGAAGAAGTTTGCCACGGGTTAAGTCAATATTGCAGCGCAAGCAAAAGATATGTCAAAAGGGCTAAAATGTCCCCTCCAACATTTTAGCAAAAAATGTCCCATTCAACACTTGGAGCTGTGAAAATTGCGCGCAACAAGATATGATCAAATTTTATACTCATTTTGCTGTATTTCGGCGGCCAAAAAGCGTCTCAACAAGGAAAATTATGTGCCTTAAAAATCACGTGTATTTAATAAAAAAACATAGAAATATGTATATAAATGGCTTTTCATCTCCAGTTACTGGTCAAGTTGAATTTCTTTTGTACAAAAAAGTTGTATTTCATTGAAAGGAATAACTTTTATCTAGAACTTTTTTCCAAAAAGTTAGCATTTTTTAAATATTACAAAAAATAGGCAAATAATCGAAAAATATCACTTGTTTCTATGAAATTACTCATCTAAAAATATTATTCAGAACAAAAAGGTTTTATTTTTCACTTACAAATTCAATAAAATTCACTAAATAATATTATTCGTTCAATTAAATTTATGGATGTATTAATTTTAATGTTTTGCGAAAAAAAAAGTTTGAAATGTGTGCCTCATGGTTTGCCGTGGAACTTTTTTTTTTGGAAAAAGTGACACTTTCTATGGATATGCCCATATGCTGATGATTATATTTTTTTTTCTCAGCCATTTTTTATCGCTGTATGAAAATTAAAAATACTAATCATACTAAATTTTAGATTCGAAAACGAAAACTAGCAAATAATATTTTGCAAGCATTTATTGTTTTCCTAGAGGGCCGATATCAAATCAATAGAAACAAAATGAAATTATCTTCTATATACTTTTATTATTATTTTTAGTCTGCACTGTGTAAAAATAGTGTAATTTACAGTCTCTCTGTTTCTGATAAGAGAATAGTACGGGACATAATTCATAATTTCTTCTGAAACTTTGAACTTGTAACAAATATTGAAAGATTGTGATTTGTGCAACAAATATTAGAGCATACAAATTTTAGAAAACGTTTTCTTCCTCAGTTTAGATTCCAAAAATCGAATATTTGGTTTTGCTTATTTTTAAACGTGTACTTAAAAAAATAATTCATGATTGTTCAGGGTGGCAAATTATTAGAAGCGGGATGGCGGCCTGATTTTTTTTTTTATTAACACGTTTTTTTTTAGTCGAATTGTCTTTTTTTCTTGCTTGTCCACTCTGCAAGCGAAAACAAATAGTAATAAAAATTTAAAAAGGGGCGGCAAATCTTTAGGGGCGGCATGGCGGTTTAAGATTTCTTTGATTAACACGTCATTTTACTCGAATTGATTTTTTTTTTGCTTGACAACTCTGCAATCGAAAAAACCTAATAATGAAAATTAAAAAGGGGGGGGGGGGCGAATTTTTAGGGGCGGCATGGCGGATCAACATTTTTTTGATTAACACATCTTTTTTCGCTCGTATTGTCTATTTTGTTGCTTCTCCACTTTGAAATCGATAAAAGCTAGTAATGAAAATTGAAATAGGCGGCATGGCATCTTAAATTTTATTTATTTCTTTTTCAGAAAAAAATTTCGACCTCTAGAGCCCACTTGAAATTGATCGAGGACTTGTCGATAAGGACTGGTGTAGGGTAATACCGATAAGTTTTTTTTTCTTGAAAAATATATTTTATGCGTAAGAGCTATTGTAAAATATATGCCTTTTGACCTGATTTATCACTCACCTCCGATTACGTATGTCCTTGTACCCATTTCTCATCTCGAGTGAAATCTTTACTCGAAATCTTGAATCCAGCAAATAATTGGATGGATAATTTAAAAAATGGGAAAAATTAATTTGATTGTTATTTTTAGTGGGAAAAATTCAAGGAAAAGATTCCATTTTTAAAAAAATTATGCTTGTGAATATATTAAGTTCAGATGCTTTCAGTGCTACTAAAATGAAAAAAAAGTCTTACTAAGTACAACATTCTTAAAAATTAAAAAGAACAAGAATCCAACGATCAATAATAATAATAAAAAAAAGGACGAGAGAAAAAAAAGAAAGAGGATTTGGAGGTATGCGTATATTGCAAGAAGCCAATTTATTGGAAAAATCCAATAATTAGCATTAAATTTCAGACTCAATATGAAAAGATCAAATTTTAATATGAAATTGAAGACGAGATGGTGAAATGTGAGAATTGAGATTAAGTCGATTTTAACCGATCCAAGCCTTTCTTGGCAAAAGGTTTTTTAAAAAAATGTCTTCCGCAAATTTCAGTTTGAACTTGACCCAAGCTGGCCTTGGTTCAACAAATACAAATTACCGAGACTTGTAGCCTACCTGAACGATTTGGCAAATTGTCACCATGTGTTTAGAAGAAGAGAGCATAGTACATTTAAGTTGTTAAATTTTGTTTGTTATAATTTAGATTCAGGAATTTTACAAGTTTGGAGAAAAGTTCCAAAATCGAACGATTTCAATTTGTATTTAGTTGTTTAATTTTGTTTTTTATAATTTCGATTCCAGAATTTGACTAATTTGGGGAAGAGTTCCAAAATTGAACATTTTTCATTGTTATAAACAATTCTGATAAACCAATTCATTAAACAGGCGCTTTTAAGTACACAAAATGCGTTTTTCCAGCAGAATCGTTTGTTTTTATCTTTAATCATCTTCAATTAACAGATCTTGAGCGTCTGAATCCATGAGATAAGGGACACTCTCCAATTGTGATCGGAAATGGTTCATTTTCTTTATCTGAAATCGCCAATTTAATAAATTTGTTTATCAGAATTATTTATAATAATGAAGTGTTCATGAGTGTAAAAAATTCCCGTTAAAATATTATTCTTGAAGGTGAAATGAACTATTCTGCTAAAAAAACGCATTTTCTGTATCTAAAGGCGTCTATTTAATGATATTGTTTATCAGAATTGTATATAACAATAAAAAATGTTGCGTGTCAATATAACCCCTTAAAATATTATTTTTGAGGGTAAAATGAACGATTCTGCTGAAAAAAGTAGTTTCTGTATTTAAAAGCGCATATTGAATGAATTGGTTTATTATAATTATTTCTAGCAATTCCAAATGTTGTTGAGTGTCAACATATGCCGTTGAAATATTATTTTTGAGTGCAAAATAAACGATTGCGCAGGAAAAACAAATTTTCTATATTCAAAAGCGCTTATTTATTGAATTTGTTTATGATAATTGTTTATAACAATTTATCAACCAAGAATGTAATCTTGTTGTATTTAGTTGTAATAAGACATTAATTTTACACAATTTCACAAGAAGATCGAAATAAAAAATGCTTCCAGGCTCTGTGGGATTAAAGGACAACATGAGGACCGACGTACTTTACTGTTATTAATTAATTAGTTATAAAAAATATATAAAATCCGAACCTTTAAAATAATCGCGAGAGGAAAGACGTAAACTATTTCCACGTCGGAGACTTCCTGAATTTTCCTCCTCTTCATCGTCGCTCGTCATTATGTAATTTGTTTTTCTCAAAAACTGAGGATAAAAACAGAGACGAATATCAGCAAATTGGCTCACTTCCTCAACTTGTCTGTAAACTGTCGCGTTGCCGGCTAGGAACCCGCGTAACTTCTGTTTGTGAGTCTAAAAATCTTCACTGGAAAAACCAATGGAATCAACAGAAAAAAATCACGTGTTCTTTTACGAGACATGCTATCACTCTTTGAAACTATTCGTAATCACCAATCAATGTCAGCACTACAATAAAACTCCAAGGCGATTCACCAACATTCTTTATATTTCAGTTTCACTTATAATTCAACTTGTTTCAACTTTGCCAGATTGTTTTTTTTTTTAATTACTTATCGAGCCGTCAAAATTAAACCACGTCTATCCAAACTTCAGGCACGAAGGCTAAACAATTATCTGGTGCGATCTGATTATCTGATGATTTTTAAAACAAAAAAAAAACTGAATAGGGGATAAAATTTTGCATTTCGTAATGTTAAATGATCTAATTTAAAAAAACAGCTAAATTTACAAACAAATTAGTATTAGTATCATTTTCTTAACAAGTTTGAACGACTAACTTTGTTTTGCTTAAATAGCACGAATAGCACAATGAAAAATATCAACGTTTACACAAACTTACTGTTACCATAGGTGATAAAAAATGAAGCCTTAAGATCGTTATCATGAACAATTAACAATATATGATTACACGTAAATCTGATGTCACATTCATGTAAATCAACTCACAATTAGTTCTTTATCATACCGATTTGTTAAAAAATGACTGTTTATTAATTATATTCATAAAACTTTTGATACAACTAAAATTCTTAAAACTCGTTTCCCGGTCGGAATGTTCACTCGACTTTATAACTTTACGACATGACAGTTCGATTAAGACTGACAAGCAACGAAAAGTTCCGTTTATTTTTAAATAACACAAATAAAGACCAGTGCTGTTCACGAAACGTTGGCGGAATGGTCAGTTCATTCTGGTTTCACATCAGACTTTCAAGTAGAAGTTTGATGTAGTTAAAAATAAACTTCTCTCTTTTGACGCATGGTTATTGATTTCATAAGAGAACAATAACTCCCAGCAGTTATTTAATTTACACCGCGATATAACTTTATTCCCGCTTTTATTGGAAATTGAAAGCAATATCAACTTTTTCCCATACTATTATCTGCTTATTCAATCGTAAATCACACAAAAGACTCTCATACAATTTTTATCCAAGATTCTCATTTTAGACAAGCTGATCAGTTCTAACAGACGATTCCGTCTTACCATCTCAGAAATATTTTTATGTCACTAAGACAAAATGGAAATTTTTAAGTAACACCTTCAATAACATTTTCTGTGCAAAAAGGAACGCCTTTCAACACCGCTGGAATTCGGACCTAGGACCTTTCGTTTGCCAGACTGTTCTACCACATAGCTAGAAAGCGTAACGGCTTCTGTGAGAAAAGGTTGGCTGGAACCCTCTGTAGGGTTCGAATCCCAGCAGAGTTGAAAGGCGTTCCTTTTTTTACAGAAAATTTTATTTAAAAAAAATCTACAAAAAAATTTGCACAATAAAAAGAGAATCGCAAATTGCTAAAATGGACCTAATGGGTTGCAGTAGTGCTATGTGCTTCAACCAATAAATCGATCAATAAATGAAAGCGATTAAAAACAGTTAAAAGAAACAATGACAAATTTAAATAATTGAATAAATTCAGCTCAAGCGACCAAAATGAATAATCAAGCAAACGATTAATATTGATAACCTAGGGTACCGCGTTGTCGGTTTCGTCATGACACATTTATTTTTATAAATAACCTAGGTTACCAAATAATCGTTTGGCTGATTATTCACTTTGATCGTTTTAGCTGAATTTATTTGATTAACTGAAATTAACGTTGATTGTTTTAACTGTTTTTATTCGTAATCCATTTTTGATCGATTAATTGGTTGAAGCATACATCACTAGGTTGTACCTTTTGAAACAGGGTCTTAAATTATCTTCTGATGTATCAAACTACATATCGACAGTGTCTACCATGCGGATGATTTTAAATATCAGTCATTTGCCGGTCAATTTTTAATTTTCCCGGTTTGGTAATTACACTTCTTTTTGAAATTTTTATGACTTGAGTAAATTTCAAAGATTTCAGAAGATTTTACAAATAATCCAAAAGATTTCAAACGTTTCAAAATATTTCACAGATTTCAGATAGATTTCTAAAGATTCCACAATTATTGTAGTTCATGTCGAAAATTTCCTGTTTCAAATCAAAAGTCAGAAATATAATTGCTTATTCTTTTTTTTTTAATCCAGGTATAACTTAGAATTATAATTCGCTTTTGGAAAATTCCCTGGATCAACTCCGGTGGCCGTTTTAATCAAGGAAAAAATTTCCGATTATTTCTCGGTTAGCAACAACTTTTCACGGTCTTTGAAATTAAAAAATTCGAACTCTCACGTATAAAATGTAAGGTTTCGACACTTTTCGATTTAACCATTTAAATTTAAATGTCGTGAAACTGCAAAATTTTCAACTTTTATAAATTGAACAGTTCAAAGATTTCTGGTTAAAAAAATATAAATCCACGCTAACATTTTTAATGCTCTAAATTCAAGAATGAAACAATAAATTTGTAAATGTTCAAAATTATATCATTTCAAGTAATTTTAAGTTAGAAATATTAAAAATTGAACGATTAAAGTTCGGCCGTAAAAAGACCTCCTTGGTGCACAATATACTATTATTGCTGTAACCAGTTTCAAAACAAATCATGAGAAACAAATTGAGACAGAAATGGAGCAGATGTAGTTGCAAATGGAGCGAAGGGAGACACATTAAGACAAAGGTACTTCTTCTATTATTTGATCAGCATCTGCGCAGTTGACGCCGCTGCTGAATCTGTCACAGCTGCTGCTGCAGGAACAGTAGCTTCTTCGTGGAGCAGTGCAATTGCAATAAAATTAATATTCACTTTCATGGGTATATGTTAGTTAATTTAATGCTGCAACTAGTATTAAACCGAACTAGGATAGCAAATGGAGCAAATGTAGCTGCAAATGGAGCAAATTGAGGGAAGGGAGACACAATGAGACAAAGATACTTCTGTTATTTGACCAGCATGTGCGTGGTTGATGCAGCTGCTGCTGCAGGAGATGCAGCTTATGCGTAAAGCAATGTAATTACAGTAAAATTAATATTTATTTTTATGTCTCAAAATTATCATTACTTTCAAAAATTCCCTTTTCAAAATTAAATAAAATTGTTCACTGCTGTTTCTCCTGATATTGTTCAGTCGATAACACGTACTCTTCACCTTCTTCGAGAAAATCAACTCCATTTTCAAAAGGTTCTTTTATTGACTATGAGTATGTCTCCTTAGTCTTCTACTTCTTTGACAATCATTATTCTAATCGAAAACTTCGATTAATCGGGCGGAGGATTCGTTGACTATCTAATATTCTATAATGTAAATATAATTCTCATCACTCATGCTTGCCACGAGCTTAAAAAGCTTTCGTAAGGCCTAGAATCTTATTTAAAAATACGATTTTGAGACCTAATGGCTTAGAGTTCTAAGTCGATGCATCTAAGATACTTGACGAACTTTTCCGCCAAAGAATTCTGATGGTTTCCAGATTTTTTCGCGAGATCGATGACGTCCTGGTTGTGGTTTTGGAACGCCACCTCAAGGAGTCCTTTAGAGTCTTTAGAAATCGAATTGCCCCCAGTTTTGCTTTTGCTTTTTTCTATCCGAGGCCTTATCCCATGACAAGGATCGAAATTTTCGGATTTGTACGAGGAATACTTTTTGTAGGAGGTTTGAAGAGCGAGAAGCGAATAAGCCAGGAACCTCCGATGGTACCAGAGAGCCTCGTGTCCTGGGAAAGAATTGATGAGGTCCTCGTTGAGGGTGCATTCTTCTGCCCAATAGGAGAGGTTGATTAAAGTTTGTTCGGAGTCGGAGACCCTTTTTTCATTCTCGGAACCGTGCATCAGGTTTAGAATTTTGTCGTTTGATCCCTCGAACAAGAGGAAGACGTCATTGCAGCCTGAAAAATTAAAAGATGTTTAGAAGAAATACCAGGAGCAGGAAGCTACTTATTTACATTTTGTTGTTAAATTAGCAAGATAAATCGTTCACGGGCAAAATAATTTTTTAAACAAATTAAAAATGATAAATAAATTATTATGAAATTATTAAGGGCCTATTCATAAACTACATCACGCAATTGTTTATGTCCATCTAAAAATTGTCTTCATATTGAAATTATTAGACTATACAGTTGTTCAGTAATATATTTATTAATATTTTATTTACAAAATCTACGTATATTGATCCAACAACATGGAAATTTGAAACCTTCCAAGTGGAATTCAACGTAAATATTTTCACGTGGAAATCCACGTGGAATTCTACGTGAGTGAAAGAATTCGAAGCTTATTATTATTAATTATACCTCTCGTGCCAGCTTTCGCGAATTCAAAAACAACTTCTCTCCGTTTAGAAACCTTCTCCGGCGAAATTCGTCCTTCCTCTCTATTTCGACAATAAAGAAGCAGTTTTTTGAGCAAAAATTGTCTGTACGAAAACCCACTATAATCAGAAATATGCCGATTGCACCAATTACACGACTCTTCCCATTCAATTTGAAGAAGAGGGTTTAAATCTTCGGGCGCCAAAGTTTCAAAAAGACCAATTGCGTATTCTCTATGACTCCAGGCGTGGCTGTTGTTTGCATATCTATCAGCTGCCATCCCAGCGACTTTTATCTCCCTTTTTAAAAGGGAATCAAAATTCACCGAATGTTTCGATTCCACCAGGATGAATTTTAGCAGCCATCGGCGATAAGCAAAGGCCTCGAAGCATTTGGATTTGTAGTAGAGGACTAGGCTTGCGAATCCAAGTTCTTGCATTGGATCTAATCTTCCGCTTTTGACGAGTTCCCGTTTCATATTCCAGAAAGTGGATATGTCAGGGTTGAGAAGAAGGACTCCTAGGAGCCATTTTGAAACAGTTCCTGGGTCTTCTCTTCTGTGTTTGTTTTGCCGGAGATCTAGAAGCCGGTTGTATGCGTAAGAAAATAGAGGCTGAACGCTCCAGGAGGCGAGACCGAGGGAGTTTTCGTCATGGAAAACTGGCGATTTGTTTTCGTTATCCTCCGCTGGAATTATCTCGAAACTGACACTGCAATTTGAAAAAGAGAAATGTTAGTTATAATAATAAAATGTTTTATTTTCGACTACTCGGACCTAGAAAATGCAGACTATATCCGATACAATCTACATCAATGGTTACATATTTTTACACTCCTTCCGTCTTATTCACATGTGCTTCTCGCCTTTACTCAATACCTCGTCTTTCCTCATACATACCACTGTCCTTAACTTAGAGCCTTATCTAATCGCCTTAACCAATCGCTTTAACTTAACGGCTTAACGCATTGATTTAACGCTTTCAACCAGTGCTCCCTTCTTTCTCCCGTCTTCTATCCTTCTTCTTTCTTTCCAATTCTCTCAGCCAATCCACCACCTCTTCTTTTCCTTTTTCATGCAGGATCTTTCCCATTGTCATGCTTCCTTTATCTATTTTTTCACAATCATTTAGCCAATTCTTTTTATGTTGCTCTGCCCCTCTCACATAGTACGCACCTTCTTTCTTCTCTTTATCCCAGTACTTATTCCACTCTTCTGTAATTCCACATCTCACACGGACAGTTAGTTTTTAAGATCCTCTGCTCCCTTTTTTCTTCAAATATTTTGCTACTCCCTCTACCCTTATCCAATTATATTTTTCATTACACCTCGCCTCCGTTATTTTTCTTTCTATTCCTTGCTTTAAAACTTTTCTGTCTCTTTCTATCAGCTCATGCTCTATCTTCATAAACTTTTCGTCTGCTCTCCTCACTAATTCCCTTGACCACCCATTCCTGTTCAAAAACCTTTCGCTTTCTTCCATTCCTTTTCCTTCCCCAATCCTTAATTCTCCCTCTTCTAAGCAAGATTAAACTATTTCTCTACTCCCCCCCTTTCCAATACTTTTTCCTCATATTTACATGCCCTATTTCCAGTTGTTATTTTCCTCTTCTTCCTATCTACTTCTTTTAACGATATATACCACAAAGTGCATCTGTCTAATCCTAAAGTCCATTTAATATATTTTTCGTGCACTCTTTCCATCCCCATACTTCTAATCCATACATCATTACATTTGCCACTAGTGCCTCATACATTCTCATTCTTCTTTTAAAATCATCTTTGAATAATTTCTCTCCGAAACTCCATACCTTTCTCATTACTACCGCAGCTCTTTTTACTTTTTCCTTCACATGTTCTCTAGTGTTCCCATTCTTTTTGAAGAAAAATCCTAAATATACAAATCCCTTTACTTCTTCGATCTTTACCCCTCTCCAATGCGATTGCTTTCAATGTATCCTTCTACCCCTTCATCTAGACACCATTATTTTCGACTTTTTTTACATTCAATATAAGTTTCTTTTCTTTCATATATTTCTCAAATTTCATCATATTCTCAGCACCTCTTCTTCCATTATTAACAATACTATATCATCCGCACATGGTGTGACCAGAATCTACTTCCCCCTACGACCAATCCCCTTCTATGTCTCTCTTAAATTCCTCTTCCATGTCGAAATGAATACCGCAAAGTACAGTGGGCTTAGCGGAGACCCTCGTCTCAGTCCTAATTCTGTCTAAAACTACATTGACATTTCTTTCCCCACTATTACTCTATTCTCCGTTTTCTTATATATTTCTCTTACTCCTTCTATTGAAACTCTCCTCATAACCCATGTCGCCATTACATCCCAAAGCTTATTCCTATCTACCGATGGGAATGCTGCCTTTAAATTCACAAAGAAAGCATATACTTTTCCATCTTTTTACTAAAAAATTCCTTCTCTACTACATGCTGAAGAACGTATATATTGTCTACAGTGATTCTACCTTCCTAGAATCCTGCTTGACTTTCTGGCAATATCCCCTCACCTTCCACCTCCTTCTTTAGTTCATCCGTTAAAACCATTGCATACACTTTATAAGCCGTATTCAAAAGTGTTATCCCCTGTAATTTTCTACTTTTCCTTTTTCTCCATTTTTATATAATGGTGTTATCAGGCTCTCTTTCCACTCTTCCGGGAACCCTTCCCATTTCCAAACTCTTTTGACCCCTTTTGACCTCTCTGTTCTTCCATTTTTATATTGTCACTTATACCTTCTTTTTTCTTACTCATTTTGTTCATAAATTTCCACGCTTCTCTCTCCGTTTTAATACTATCAATGTCCTTTTCTATTTCTTTTTGCTTCCTTTCTTCTTTTCCCTTTAATTCCTTTTATTCTGTACTGGTCCCCAAATATTTCAACCAATCCCTTTTTCCTTTCTTCCAGTCACTAAAGGCTTTTCTACCTTATTTTTTCTTTTTCTTACATTCACCATTCCACAAAATTTTCGTCCAATTTTCATCGCTTCCCCTCCTAACCTTTATCTTTTTCATTCTTCTTTTTTCTGTCTTTTCTACTTTCTACTACTCTACTCTCGTCTCTACACTCCTCCTTACCTTTTCCCACCCTTTAGTATTTCTAATTACATAATTACTGCTGCCGAATTACTTCTGATAAACGTAAATTCCCCTTTTTCATCTCCTGTTTTATTACCATTAAGTACATACCAACTTTCTCCCACCATCTCCAATAATTCTTTTCCCTCTTTTTCAAGCAACTGATCTTTTGAATTTCATACATTATATTCCCCGTCCATGTATAAGATCTTCTTTTTTTCCTATTCTTGCATTCCCATCTCCCTCCAATGTCAGTATCTCCTCTTCTTCTTTTATGTACTTCTCTATTTCTTTCTTTGTATTTTTCATTCTTTCCCCGTTATAAATTGTGACAATCCTATACCAGTTTCCTTCTATCTTTATCTTTACTTTTCTTTCCTGTTCTCCCTCGCTTCCTCTTCCTATTTCCTTTTTTTCTAACATCACTTTCACTCCTATGGTTATTCCCCCTCTAGCTCTACCCTCTCCTTTTTCCTTCTTGGCACCTTGAAACTCTCACCTGAAACCCTTCAGCAATATATTTTTTGTTCTCTTCCAATCCTTTCCTACTACCCACGTGTCCGTTAGGCCTACCATCTCACAATTTTCTATATATTTCCACAATTCGCTATCCTTTTCATTTAGCCTTCTCATTTTACGAATCTGATTTAATATTATCTAGTTGTTTGGTATCTTTGAAGGCTTCTTAACTACAATGGATCAAAACCATGTGCAATTTACAATTTTTTATGCTATCTATGTCATCTACAAATTTCAAACTCCAATAATTTATGCAGATGTTTAATGTGGTAAATGCAAATTGTTTTCTAAAATGCCCAGTTTAGAATAGAAAAGAATATTGATCTTAATCATTAAATATTAATTAACAATAAATTGTGTTACAGGCAATACTTTTATGTATTTTAAACATTGCAAGCATAAAAAGCCACAAAGAAAACAGTTAAATAAGTATCAAATGTCGTATGCCGAAAAAAATGGTCAGGTTGTTGGTCGTTTTAGCTATAATGCTTACTAAAGTAGGTCTCAATCGGGTTCTAATTATCGGGTTCTACAATTTTAATTTCAACATTTGATGCTTGGAATAACCTGCCCGAAATGTAAATTCAATTGATAAATATATCTATTTGCTCTCCTTATTAGTTATTAAACATTGGCCATATCATCGCACTGGCCGTTTTAGACCCACCTCCCCTATTGCATATTCTTAGATATAAAAATGTATTCTTTTTGTAATAGTTGCAGTTTTTATGAGGCTCTCATATTATAGTGAAATGCATTAACGTTTCGAGAATAAACATTATTTATTTCACAATCTCTAAAGCTCAAGACCAAAGGCCACAAGAAAAACCGACTTTCGTACTATATGGGTCTATAATCTCCAAAAAAATTATCAATAGACAATATTCATTTTACGAAAGACTCTTGGCCTTGTCGGTTCACTCTTTAGAGATTTAATGAGGACTGCATGAATAATCAAAGCATCAGTAAGTCTCTGAAAGTCAGTAAAGCCCTCAGAAAGATTTTCGAGTGGAAGGTAAATAAGTACACAGCTCAGTGCTCCTATGTCGCTGTTGGTTACCGTTACACGATACGCCGTGGAAAACTGTTATAGTAACCGGAGGATTTTTCCTCTTGATTCTATGAAAAACAGAACGCATGCATGAATGTAATGATTTCTAGACTATTCACTAGAAACTTACGTCTTCAAGTCCTGAAAAGAAAGAAAAAAATGCCTAAGAGTTAACAGTTTTCCTTTCTTTCGCATCTTCACTCTCCAAAGCCTTTCCACTTCGCATCTTTTTATTCTTCCTTCATATAATGGTATTCAGAGAGTAAAATTTACACTAAAGACTTGAGATAGTCTCTTGAAGTCTCTTGGAAAAAATATATGTGGTCCATTTCTGAAAATCACCTATTTCTCGCGACGTTTTTCACGTTCAATTATACTAGATTTTTTGCTTCGATGCGCGATCCCGTGTATTCCATTTTGCGATGTGATCTATATTTTCGTTCCATTTGGGTCGCGATATAGAGAAGCTGGCGATAAGACGCCATTCCCATCTGGCACAGGATTTCCTTTCCTGCATCCCTGCTGAGATACGTATACGAGATCCGACTATCCTCGCGCGATCATAAAAGGCGACCATAATTTTTTGATTCAGGTTTTAGGGAAGTAAAAACATTTTCTGAGAAATTGAACACAGCGAAGTACCAAATGGTTTGAAATCCTAATGGTATATTGTAAATTAGAAAAATTTTTGAAATTCTGACAAACTGAACACAAACTGAACATATTTAAAAACCTATCGCAAAAAACTTTTTTGGCTGTACGATGGAACGGAGCTCGAAAAATTCAGAGAACTTGTGAGAACACCTCATTTTGACGTGAGAATCCTCATAATTTTAGATTTAGCTAATTTGTAGGAAAGAACGCAAATATACGAGTTTTCAGGGAGCCTAAAAGGACACACTGCGCAATACTCATATATATACAGGATAATCATATTAAAACTAAGAATAGCTTCTTAAAATTTTCAACTAATTCTTATTTCTCAATTTAAATTCAAATTTTTAGTTAGTTCCAAAGTCTCTTTCTCAATTTTCCTTCTGAAGATACTTTTTCTAGAAAATATCTAGAAAATGTCTCAATTAAACGTTGCACTTGAAATCGAGTTAGGGAACCATACCGCCTAAAAGAGCAAGGGAAAAACGATTTTCTCTTTAAGAATTTGAGCTTCTCACAGGCGATAACAGATAAGAGAAGAGATAGGAGATAACAACTGGGATCAGAATTGGAAGGCTCCAGTAATATCCTATGAAAGTGGTGGACTTTGAAGAGATTGTAGTTCTATATCCGAGGGATTTGTGATAATCAGCAGCAGATAAACCCAGAAGCGACGGACAAGATAGCAGAAAAGTATCTCTAACTCGATTACCGAAAATCTAAAGACAGTCTTTAGATTGTGTGATAGTGATGTAGAGGATGTTCTAGGTCTCGGGGGTAAATTGTGGATGGGTTAGTGAAGATCGAGAGAGAGAAACAAGGGTGTACGGTAACCAAAAGAAAAGAACCAATGAGACGAAATGAGAACGACAAAGGATTTTACCGGAAACATCGGGAAGACCTTATCGCAAACTTTGACATTAGTGAAATCTCGAAATTCAGCTTCCTTTAAACCTTCAATAATCGATTGGCACATATATGTACCAACATTTTTTGACATTCGTACACTGAAAGAAATTTTGAGTCAGTATTGGCTATTCTAGTATTTATAAATCAAAAGGGTTACATTTCTTAAAGATTAAATATTCATTCTGATATAAGGTTCTCAAGGTAATGCATATATTTATAAATCAAGCTTTAAAGTTGAAATCATATTCTCTTTAAAAATTACTCTACCTCCGTAAAACTCGGTCCTTAATTGCATTGCATATTCACCAAAGACGGAGCGACAATTCGCGAAAAGGACCTTATTAAGGTTCTCGGGTCATTAGAAGCTTTTTCATGCAATTGAAAGCAGTTACGCAAAAGAGACCTCAATAAAGTCAAGCTCGGCGTCGTGCTATATAGCCAATTACTTCAAGTTTTTCGCATTCCAGGGTTTCATAAAGACTTCGAATTTTATTCATAACTCAGGAATAAATGAAAATAAACGCTTATGTTATTTCGAGGTGGCAAATAATAGTTGATAGTATTGTGATAAGAATGCACTTTAATGAAAGGAGAAAGCGAAACAGAAATGATGGATGAGAGAGGAGAGAAAAGTTTCCCGAGATAAATTGGAATTGCTTCGCGTTGAGTAAATAGATTATGATAAGAAAGATTAAAACTAAGATAATAATTTGAGATTTTGGAAAAAAAGCTTAATCATCTAGCCATAGATGACGAGATTTGATTATTTTTTGAATGTCAAAAAAGAATAATAGATATTTTTGAGAAACGTCCTATTGAAAACTCTCACTTCAAGTTCGAATGGCTGAAAGAAACCTATTACAATATTAAATGTACAAAAAAACCTAATAATATATTGTTTTTAAATTCATCTGATAATAAAGAAAACCCTAACGATATAGGGTAATTTTCAAGCTTGGGCAACAAATTTTGTACCAGTAATATAAAGAAATATAAATCTATTGAAAATACTCTAGCAAATGTTGAACAAGGAACTAAACTTATTCCTAGTGAAAAAAGAACTGAACTCAGATCTAATATTTCCAATAGACTTTTGTTATATTTGAATAATAACTACAATAATTACATTGAATCAGAAATTGATATTCTTAGTAATGAAACAAAAGAATTCATAGCAGCCAATCAAGATATTGTGGTAACAAGAGCCGATAAGTGCAACACTACGATGGTCATGAACAAAAACGACTATGTAGATAAATGCTGCCCACTTTTATCAGACCCAGTCACTTACAAAAAGCTTTAAAAAGATCCAATGAATAGTATAAGAAACGATCTTAATTGAATGATTAGTAAAATTCAAGAAAGTGATTAAATCCATAAGGACATGGTTGAATGTTTAAAAAACTGGAATTCAGTTGCTCCAAAATTCTACGGTTTGCCTGAAATTCATAAACTTGAAAATCCTGTGAGACAAGTCACTTCGTTTTCTGGTTCTCCTTTACTTTCACTATCTGAATATATGAGTTCATTTATTAAACAAATTATCGGAAAAAGTAATATTTTCGTTAAAAATAGCTGGGATCTTATTGATAAGATTAAATCTTTCAGTATACCTAATAACTACAGATTGGTTTCTCTTGATGTAAAGTCACTCTTCACTAACATTCCTAAGGACTTGATTTTGAAACATATTAAAATTAATTGGTGTTAGATAAGACAACTCACAAAATTACCGGTAAAGCAAAATCTAGAATTGGTACAGTTCTGTATGGACAGTGCCTATTGCAGTTATCAAAATGAATTTTTCAAGCAAACCTATGTTACACCCATGGGCTCTCCGTTATCTGGTGCAATTGTCGACCTAGTTATGGAAAAACTGGAAGAAGATGTATTAAAAAGATTGCCTTTTGATTACGTATTCTTCTACAGGTACGTTGATGATGTTTTCACATGCATGCCTAAGAATAATATTGACAATCTATTAGAAGCTTTTAATGCGTACCATCCCAGAATCCAGTTCTCTATTGAAATTGAGAACAATTTAAAACAAAACATTTTTGACGTACTATCATTCGAAAAAATGATAAACTTATCACTAATTTGTTCAGTAAACAGACTTAATTCAGGCAGATACGTAAATTTTAATTCTAATATTTCTATTTAAGAAAAAATCTCAGTTATTTGCAGCCTTACTGATAAAGCTATCAAACTATCTGATCTAAGATTTAGAGATGATAATATTTTAAAAGTTATTGAAATTTTGAAACAAAATGATTATCTAATCAGATTTATGAATAAATTCATTAAGAAAAGGGTTGAAGAGATCAGTAGTGTTAATGCACAAATTCAGATTAATAACTCACAAGCTTTTGATCATAACGATGTTGTCGTTTTGCCATATTGCTAATGAACTTTCCAGATCATTCATTATTATTTTTACAGAATTAAACATTTAAGTAATTTTTATATGTGTATGATAAAGATATATTAAGATGTTTTTTGAATAACAAAGGTATCACTCCTTTCGATATAAAAACACATGTGATATACTGCATTCCCTGTGAATGTAGTTTGGTTTATATAGGACAGACAAAAAGGTACATTGAAACTAGAATCAAAGAACACGAAAATGACTGCAAGAAAGATGCGAGAGGTACTGCATTGGTTATGCGCTCGCATGTTAACGATCATGAGTTTTTATTTTCAGAAACAATATCAAACATACACAGAAAAAACTAGGGGTTCTATGATGTTGCGGCTATATTGAAAAATTGATTCCGTTTGAATCTGTTAAAATCAGGTGTTAATCAGAAGTGGTTCTTTTGGAAACAGTTCATGATGACATTAGGCGTAAAGGCTCTTTCACACCCCATATTTCTGCAAATGCCACCGGGGTCAGAGTTCCGGTTTTATTTCTCAGCGGAAAATTAATTCTTTTATAGAAAAATCACTGAGTCCCTTTCAGAACTAACAAATTCCATCATTTTGACGTTATATTGGGTGTTTTTGACAGGAAATGGATTATTTTATAGAAAAATCACTAAGTCCCTTAAGACCTTGCAAGTTTCATTATTTTGAGGTTATGTTGAATGTTTTCTGGGGAAAATGGATTATTTTAGAGAAAAATCACTAAATCCTTTTGAAAACTCACAAGTTACATTATTTCAAGGTTGTGTTGGGTGTTTGGTGGGCGAAATGGAATATTTGATAGAAAAATCACTAAGGGTGCCATATGATGACAGCGTTTTTCTGCCTAGTTCTGCGTTTGGTGCTTTGTCACTAGGCATTTCAGCCAATGAGAGAGTGTCTGGGCATGACTTGAAGGATTTTATGGCAGACCTCAGAAATCGAAGAATAACGCGATAAAGGGAGCTCACAAGTTCCATTATTTTAACGTTATGTTGGCTGTTTTCTAGGGAAAATGGATTATTTTTTAGAAAAATCATTAAGTCCGTTTGAAAACTCACAAGTTTCTTTATCTTGATGTTATGTTGAGTGCTTGCTGGGGAAATGGATTATTTTATAGCAAAATCACTACGGGTGCCGTCCCATGTCGGCGTGTTTCTGCCTAGTTCTGCGTTCGGCGTTTTGTCACTAGGCATTTCAGCTAATGACAGAGTATCTGAGGACGACTAGAAGGATGTCATGGGCTGAAATGCCTGGTGATGAAACGCGGACATCAGAACTAGCAGAAAAGCGCGATAATGGGACGAAACCCTTAATTCCCTTTGAAACCTGACAATCTCCCTTATTTTGGGGTTATATTGAATGCTTTCTGGGGAGAATGGATTATTTTATAGTAAAATCACTATTTCCCGTTGAAAACTGACAAATTCCACCATTTTTAATGTATGTTGGGTGTTTTCAGCGGGAAATGAATTCTTTTATAGAAAAATTACTAAGCTCGTTTAAAATCTCTCAAGTTTCATTATTTTGAGGTTATGTTGGATCTTTTCTCCAGGGAATGGATTCTTTTATGAAAAAATCACCAAGACTGTTTAAAAGCTCACATCTTATTTTACTTCTCTTCTTCTTCCAATTGTGGGAGCTTCCACATTTTGTTGGTTTCTCCCAGACGTAAAACGAAAAATATACTACCGTCTCACATATAGTCTTTTTATAGTTTACATTTTGAATAACTGCTCGAAGCTTTTGAAAGTATAAGAAGTAAATTTCCGAGTAAATTTAGATGGGTGTCACAAGGGGCTATTCGGGAAAAGGAAAAAGGTGAAGCAAGTGGTGTAATCGTGACTGGGGTTAGAACGACAAAAAAAGAAGAAGAAGAAGGGATAAAAGGAGTGGTAAGCAGGGGACAGGAAAGGAAGATTAAAATAAAACAGAAATAGCACAAAATAGTGACAACAGAATTGATCGAAAAAGTATGAAAGAGATGAGAAGACATATGGTAGATAAGTTTTTGAAGGAGACGGAAGAAAAAATCTTAATAATAGGTGGGGATTTCATTGCGAGAATAGGAAGGAAAGGTGATACTTACTCGGATGGGGTAAAAGGGGTAAGGGACTCGAAAGATCAAACAATGGATAAGGAGGGTAGGCAACTATTAGAGATGGTAGAGAAAAGAAGGTGATATATATTCAATGGTAATAAGATAGAAGACGAAGAAGGGGAGTTCACGTATGTAAGAAGTAACTCTCCTACAGTCATAGATTAGGGAATCACTATTATAGAGGGCTCGAAAAGTGTAAATAAGATGAAAATAGAAGCTAGGGTAGAATCTGATCAGGACGCAATAGAAGTGTACCTCAAAAGTAAAATGAGGAAGGATTTAATGAAGAATAAGGGAGAATTAATTAAGAAAAAAGTGTGGACAGAGGAAGCAAAGAAAAATTATGGAGAAAAAACGAAAAGATTAGAGTTTGAGAAGATAATGGTAAATGAAGTATGGGAGAAGTTAAACGTAAAGATTAAGAGCACCAGAATACAAGACAAGATAGGAATAGAATGGAAAAAGATAAAAATTCGACAAAAGTTTGATGAGACATAAAATGTGATAAAAGGAAAAAGGAAGTTTAAAAAGAGTACAAAAACTGAAGAAAGGGAGGGAGGAAAAGGAAAGAGTACGTCGTAGCCAGGAAGAAATATGGAGATTTTTGTAACCAAAAAGAAGAAAATAAGATAAAGGAATTATATTAGGAAATCAGCAAAATTAAAACAGAAGGCGATACTTGGATGTTTATAAATAAAATGAGGAAGAAATAAGAGGGAATAGGAGATATAATTAGCATAGATGGATGGGGGAGTATTTTAATCAATTGTTTGTTAACGGAAATTGTATTAATGGAGAGGTTAAAGAAAGAGGTAGAGGCAAAAGAGTTATATCCGGAAAGTCAGCCAGGTTTTAGAGATGGTGGAAGCACGATAGATAACATTTACATACTACAACATATTGTTGAGAAGGAGTTAGAGAGAAAACGAGGAAAAGTATGTGCTTTCTTTGCCGATCGAAGGGCTGCATTCCCGTCGGTAAGGAAAAATCTGTAGAGAGCAATGGAGAAAAGAGGAATGAAGATAAGACTAATAGAAAGAGTGAGGGAGATTTTTAAGGAAACGTGAGATAGAGTGTTGGTGCTCAAACATCAGAAGAATTCTGGACAGAGAGAGAGAGAGAGAGAACTAGTGGTAGAAGGAGACAGATTCTGGTCGCTGGCATACACGTACGATATTGTATTGGTACCTAAAGAGGAGAAAGTTTTGGCAAATATGATGAAAAGTCTAGATGAGTACTTGGAAGAAGAGAAATTGAGGTTGAATGTGGATAAGTCTAAAGTATTAGTTTTTGGGAGAAGTAGAAGGATAAAAGGATGGCAGTGGAGAAGGGAAAAGATTAAAGAAGTGAAGGAATTTACGCACCTGAGATTTCTACTTAAGAAAAATGGTAACATCAAGGATCACGTTAAGGAAAGATTGAAAAGAGCATTTATAGCAATGAAAAAGGTTTGGGGTAGAGGGGAGAAATTATTTAAGGATGACTTTAAGAGAAGAATTAGAACGTTTGAGGCGCTGGTATTTAGCGAACTAATGTATGGGGTGGAATTTGGAGGTGAAAGGAACATGAAGAGGTAGAAGTGTTGCATGAGAAGTACATGAGATGGCGTTTAGGACTGGACAGATTCACCCCACGTTATATCGTATTAAAGGAGGTAGATAAGGAGAAAATAAGAATAAGAGCAGGTGATAGATATTGCGAATACGAAGAGAAGTTAATGGATAGTAGAGGAAGAACAATAGTTAAAGCATGTCTCTAGGAAAGAGAATGTTTAAGGAGGGAGGTAAGTGAACTAAGGAGAGGGAAAGGTATTTGAACAGGTGTAGTTGGTCAAAAGAGTGGATTAAGGAAATGCATGAAAGTGGAATCAAGGTACAGCAGGATTTCATAGGAAGGGACAAGAAAGTTATGAAACGAGAAATATAAAAGCAAGTCAGAAAAGCTAGGTACAATGCGAAATGTGAATAGATAAGAGAAGAAGGAAAACCAATACATCTAGAAAGAAGGGGAGAAAGAGACAGTCAGAAATTAATTCCAGGTGTGAGATGTGGAAACACGAAGATTGGAATAAATATTGGGGAAGACAAGAGGAAAGAATATGCATGCTTTGTGGGAGAGGCAGGGGCACATTAAAACACTAGCTGGAAGATTGTGAGAAGATAGAGAAAGAAATTATGACAATGGGAAAAATTCTGCACGAGAAAGGGAAAGTAGAGGTGGTGGAATGGCGAGAGGTCTTGGGAAGGAATAAAAGGGAGAATAGATCAAGTGAGAATAGAAAATAAAAGGAAAAATGAAAAATCTGCTAAAATTAGAGTTGCGATAAGGACTGCTGAGCAAAAAGATATAAAGAGAGATGAGAAAAGAGACAAACTAAGGCGTTGTGATAAGCGTTAAGGCAAGGCGTTAAGGCGATGCATTATAACGAGGCGCTAATGCAATAAGAAAATTTTGAGATGTCAAAGCGATAAGCTAAGGAAATAAAATGTGATTAGTTTAAATATTGTGAAGTTATTGTTATTATAAGTATAAGAAAAATGTATAAAGCACATTCGATGTGAATATGGTAAAGACATGTAACCACTGATGTAGCAGACATGGCCTGTGTATTTTTAGACCCTAGTGGATGAAATAAGGCATTTTAAATATAAAAGAAGATTCATTTGGAGCCTAGAGGGCAGAAAGATTGAAACTTACTTTAACCTTATTTTAGCTATCTTCCGAGAAAATATAGGTCGAATAACGCTTAAGGATCTGGAACAAACCAAATCCACCTAGTTATTATCTCAGGATACTATCGCTGGCAGACAACGCGATCGGTGCGGTTGGTCTGATTCCGTCAATATTTCAGTCTTGCCGATGTCTACTCACGTTCTATGCGATCTTCCAATATCGAGTAGGCAAGCACTCTTTCTACCTCACACGAACGAAGGAGGCCAAGACCCTCGGGTAAGGTCCATCGATCTGAGCCCTTGTGGAGTGGAAGAGGTTGCTTGATAACGAACGAGTCTCTTTCTTCTTGCTTTCAATAACGACTCAGAGTTGAGCTCTGGATAATGAAACAAATTCCCTCGAATCGTATCGCAAATAGAGCTCACCCACATCATAGAATTTCTTTTGATTAGCTTCCAAGTTACACTTTTATGAAAAGAAATCGGATCAGTGATTATTGATCAAGTGATTCTCTTCTCTCAAGTTGGTATTGTTAGGGAAGTTCTTTCAATATTTTTCTTGGAAACTAAAAACGGAGATAAAAATACAAATATTTGGAGGGATCTTAACAGTTTTCCCAATTTAAGATATACCATTCAGATAAGGGTGATCCAAAAAAGGCTTTTTTCGAAAAGTGGTAACACTTTTATATTTTTTTCAAATTCAGGTCGAATAATGAAGTTTGAACCCTACAAGAACTTAATGGGATGATTCTAAGTGCTGACTCAAAAACGATTAAGCTGAAAAACTGGAACAAAGTAGAAAAATAATCTTCTGATTTGAATACATTTTTTATTCTTAGCAACAAGGGATTGAACATATATTAAAACTACCATTTAGTACATCTTCTTACATGCGTAGGGGTGTTTTTTGTAATAAATATTGTGGCTTTGTTGCAAGAGTTAAAAAGATGTTTCACGGTTCATTTAACCGCTTATGAAGTCCAATTTATCGAAGAAATAGAGAGAAAGCTTATCAGGTATCACTTTTTAGATCATTTTTCTCAACAGTAATGAACTAAAAAAAATTATAATTTCTGATTGTAGAAATTCTGGCTGTCATCTAAGGATTGAAAAAATGTTTCGTGGCTCATTTAAATTTACAATTTCTTATTATAAATATTCGGGCTTTCTATTGAGGATTTTTGGAATGTTTCTTGGTTCATTTGGAAGCTTATGAAGTCCAGTTTATAGGAAAAATGGACAGAGAGCTCTATTAGATATTTTTTAGTCTTTTTTTTCAAAATAATGATTAACCTAGAAATTTACATTTTTTGATTATAGACATTCCAGTTCTCCTCTAGGGATTTAAAGGATGTTTTACGGCTCATTTGGAACCTCAGGAGGTTTTGATAATAAAAAGATAGAGAAAAAGCTTACCAGATATCACTTTTTAGTTTATTTTTTACGAAATAGAGATAAATTGAAAAGTTTAGAATTTCTGATTGTAGAAATTCTAAATCTCCTCTAAAGGTTGAAGATATGTTTCATGGCTCAATCAAAATCTGTGGAGGTTCTTATGGTAAAAAACTGGAGGAAAAACTCATTAGATATCACATTTTAGTTTATTCTTTTTCACAATAATGATAAATTTAAAAATTTACAATTTCCGATTATAGAAATCATGGCTCTCCTCTAGGGGTTGAAGAGATGGTTTATAGCTCATTTAAAAGTTTAGGATCTTCTGGTGGTAAGCAAATAGAGAGAAAGTTCTATGGGATATCACTTCTTAGGTTCTTTTATCTAAAAAGTGATAAATTAAATAATTTTATAGTTTTTGGTTATGGACAAACCGCCCTTGCTGTAAAGGTTACAGAAATGTTCTGTGGTTATTTTGAAAATTCGTTAGTCTTGATGCTCAGTGAAATAAAGGAAAAAATCTATCGGATATCACTTTTTAGTTTTTCCTTTTCTAAAGACTGGTAATTAAAAAAATGTAAATTAAAATTTATAGAGATATTTTATGAGGCATTGTAAAGATTCTTGGTGGTGATTCTAAAAAAAATACACAAAAAGCTATACTAGGATATCAATCTTCACGAGGGCCACCGGAGGCTCCCACAAAGGCCCTCAGAGCCTTTCACAAGGGCCTCCAGAGCCTCCTATGAGGGCCATCAAAGTCTCCCATGAGGCTCTTAAGAGCCTCCCGCGAGGGCCTCAGAGCCTCCCACGAGGCCCTCCAGATTCTCTTATGCGGGCCTCCAGAGCCTCTCACGAGGGCCCCCAGAGCCTCCACGAGGCCCTAAAGATCCTCCCACACGGGCCTCGAGAGCCTCCCACGTGAGTATCGAGAGCTTCTCACGCGGTCCTCCAAAATCTCTCACGAGGGCCCCCAGAGCCTCTTACGAGGGCCTCTAGAGCCTCTCACGCGGTCCTCCTCAGCCTAAGAGCCTTCCACGAGGACTTTAAGGTCTTCCCATGCGGGTCTCGAGAGTCTATCACAAAGGCCTCCAGAGCCTCCCCCGAGGACCTCTCAAGGTCCTCCCACGCAGGCCTCAAGAGCCCCTCACGCGTGCCTTGACAGCCCCTCACGCGGGCCTCCAGAGCCTCTTACGAGGGCCCCCAGAGCCTCTTACGTGGGCCTTCAGAGCCTCCCACGAGGACCTCAAAGTCCTCCTATGCGGGCCTCGAGGGCTTCTCACGAGGGCCCCCAGAGCCTCAAACGAGGCCCTCAAGATACTCCCATGTGGGCCTCAAGAGCCTCTAACTAGGGCCCTCATAGCCTCCCACGAGGACCTCAAGGTCTTACCACGGGGGCCTCGAGAGCCTCCCACGTGGGCCTCCAGAGCCTCCCCCTTTCCAGTAAAAAAATAACTTTTAAAGGGGGCTCTTTTCCAATTTTTTCAACAATTAGATTATTAGAATTATTCTTATGTATTTAAAAAAAGGTGAAAAATGTATGAGCAGTAATATACCAATTTTGAAGGTTGGCGAGCGCGAAAGCTCATGCTTTTACCTGCTTTTAAATTTGTTAATGTAACAATTTATATAATTGTGATAAATTAACGAATTGTATAAGATATTTACATTTTTTTTTATATTCAGTAAAACAATTACTGGGGGTTATTTCGGTAAATGAACTTACCTCCTAACAAAAGTTAAGTTAGTGGCACTAATTAGTTATCGATAACAGTTACGTGTTCTTAATTTTGTGCCTGAATACAAGATAATACTTGAATCATCAGTAAGCTTAAAATAATAATTTTAGTAAAAGTTTAAAAAAAAAGTTAGGAAAACTGGTTGTGTTCAATTTTATACAGTTCAGTATTCACCGTTGAATACCTAAAATTAAAAGTTTGTCAATAAATATATATACTACCCAAACCAAAAACACATACCCAATGTGCAACAGTACCTCATGTGCCACTTTACCCTATCGAAAATATTACCTCATGTGACATATTGACCCATATGCCATATTATCCGATATTCTTCTGAATATACTGACCAAACTGAAAACATAACTAAAAATATTCATCCAATTTTCATCCAAATTTGTGACCCTTACTAAAGTTCTGAAGAGCATAGTACAATAATGTATTAAAAACACAGACCCAAATTTATTTACCCATGTTTATTTACCTGAAACAGGGGTCGGCTCGCGCTAGCAAAAAATAATTTACTTGTAAGAAATAATAAATAGTTTTCTAACCTGTATAAAGAGGGACAATTCCTCCCCAAGTATCATATCCCTGCAGACGTCTTTAGAAGTGGTATCCAAAGTCAAGTAAACCAAACTGCTCTCGATCCCAGTATGCACTCTGACCCATCCGCTCCCAGATCCAACTTCAACACCCACTCCAGAATCCCAGGAAGAATTAAATGTCTCTTGAAGAGTTGTATTTGCAGGACTTTTCGAACTCGTTAGAGGACTGAAACTTTGTATGGAATCCGTACTGAAGCTTTCACTTTTTCCCACAGAATCCGAGCCGAGTGTGTCGTTACCCTTTTCAGTGTCAAAACTGCCAATAGTGTCATTCAAATTCTTAAGAATTTCATCCTCTAGAATTTTCTGCTGTGTCGAAACCTTTTTGAAATTCATCGAATCCTTAGACTCTTTTCCATTCGATTCTTGAGCTTCTTTCATTTTGGAAGTTCTTCCTGGTGAATCTTGCTTCCTCTCACAATCTTTCTCTAATCTTTTCTGATCCACTGATTCATTCTGAATTTTGACTTCACTCGGATAGCTTCTTTGGAACATTTTACTTTCTGGATAGAGTTTGAAATTTTCAAGACGATCACCTGGTATCACAAGATCGTTTTTAATATCTTTACTGTTATAGTCATTGTGCACGTAAAAGACAGATCGCGAAATATCCGACCTATTTTCTTCCATCTCAGATCTTGCTATGTTTTGGTGTCCATGAAATTCTGGCTTTGCAGCTAAACTAAAATTGTCGGATTCGCAACTAAACTTCCCATCAGTCTTGTTTTTCTTAACACTTTCATAAGTTTTTGGAGTGGATACCAATCTTTGACAGTAGTCTTTCGAAAAGGTAAATTTGTTAATATCTATTTTCTGCTTAAATAAATCTTCCCCACGTTCTTCGGAATTTCGACACTTCCTCTTGGTCATAATCTTCGAGTACATCTCCTCACACTCCTTTAAATCGTTCTCAAAGACCGATAAGGACTTTACACTGCCTTCTTTCTTTAAATTAGATCCTTCCACTCCACTATCTCTCGAGTCCTTTAAGTGGGATCTTCTATTCTTCCGATGAAATCTTTCATAATTAGCAAGAATCTTTTGATTTAACTCGTGGATCAGTTCAAGTCTTTTAGAAATCGATTCATTCGTTTTATCAACCTTCTCCTTGGCTGCAATCCACCTCTTTTGTGAGGTTGTGAGGGTACCTTTTTTAGGCAGTGACGAATCACCTGAAATGAAATAAAGAGTTTTTTTCAGAAAAACATGAAAGAAATAATCTGTAACAATAATTTACGTAGATTTAGAATGCTTTTATTTTATTATTTGCTTATTATAGAGTGATGACATTTTTGTTTGAAAAAGTCACTTTTAAAACGCTTTCTAGAGGCAAAAATATAACTTCCAAATCAAGAGTGATTTAGAGAGCAACAAAAGAAAATTGCATTTTCACCCACCCAGGAGTTGCAACTTTTTTGAAACATTCCCTGTTGGTTCTAGGAAGAATTAGGTCTCTTAGAAGTTTTGAACACAACGAAATAATTTCAAGATCCATAGTGATTTAGGAGCCAACGTACGAGAATTAGATTTTTTTCCCCACCCAGAAATTCCAAATTTAATAAAATATTTTCTTTTGGTCCTAGAAAGTTGTAAATCTTCCAGATGTGGGACCACAAACTAGGTAAATCGAAAGAAACACTTTTTGAAGGGAAGAAGAAAACATAATTTCCAGATTAACAGTGATTTATAGTCTAATATAGGAAAATTGGAATTCCCCCCCCCCTCCGGAATTCGAAGTCATCCAAAACATTCCCTGTCGGTCTTAAAAAGTTGTAAATCTTCCAGAAGTGGGAGCAGAAACTAGATAAATCTAAAGAAACGCTCTTTGAATTAAAAAATAATAATTTCCAGAACCATAGTGATTTATAGGCCAATATACGAAAATTAGAATTTTCCCTTCTCGCCGAATTTCAACATTTTCTGAAACATTTCCTGATGGTCCTAGGAAGTGGTAAATCTTCCAGAACAGGGAGTTAGAGCTAGGTGAATAATAGAAACACTTTTAGAATGAAAAACGAACAAATTTCCAGAGCCATAGGTAAATCCAAAGAAACACTTTTTGAAGGAAAAAAAAAAACAAAATAATTTCAAGATTAAGAGTAATTTATAGGCCAATATAGGAAAATGGGAATTTTTCTCCCACCACGAAATTGAAAGTTTTCTAAACTTTTTTCTAAAAGTGGAAGTAGGAACTAGGTTAATCTAAGGAAACGCTTTTTGCAAGGTTAAGAAATACTTTGCAGATTCATAGTGATTTATAGGTTAATATAGGAAAATTAGATTTTTCCCCCCACTCAGGAACTCAAAATATTCCAAAACAGACCTTGTTGGACCTTAGAAGCTGTAAATTGTTCAGATGTGGGAGTAGGAACTAGGCAAGCCTAAAGAAATATTTTCTAATGGAAGAAAAATAATAATTTCCAGATAAATAGTGATTTATAGGCCAATATAGGAAAATTGGAATTTTCCTTCTTCACCGAATTTCAAAATTTTCTGAAACATTCTCTAATGGTCCTAGGAAGTTGTAAATCTTCCAGAACAGGGAGTTGGAACTAGGTAAATAAAAGGAAAACTTTTAGAAAGAAAAACGAATAAATTTTCAGAGCCATAGGTAAATCTGAAGAAACAATTTTTAAAGGAAAAAAACTAAATAATTTCCAGATTGAGTGATTTATACGCCAATATAGGAAAATGGAAATTTTTCTCACACCACGAAATTAAAAATTTTCTAAACGTTCTTTCAAAAGTGGGAGTTGGAACTAGGTTAATCTAAGGACATACTTTTTGAAGGAAAAAAAATTAATTTGCAGATTCATAGTGATTTATAGGCCAATATAGGAAAATTGGAATTTTCCTACCTCACCGAATCTCAAAATTTTCTGAGACATTCCCTGATGGTCCTAGGAAGTTGTATATCTTCCAGAACTGGGAGTTGGAACTAGGTAAATGAAAGAAACACTTTTAGAAAGAAAAACAAACAAATTTTCAGAGCCATAGGTGAATCTGAAGAAACACTTTTCAAAGGAAAAAAAAAACAAATAATTTCCAGTTTAAGAGTGCTTCCTGGGCTCGTATAGGAAAATTGGAATTCTTCTCCCACCACGTAATTAAAATTTTTCTGCATTTTTCCTAAACTTCATATTTTTCACAATTAAAAAGAAAACTAATCACCCTATAAAAAAATGTTCAATGGAAAATTTTAAAATCTTTTTAGGGCTGATAATTTTTTGTTGTAATATTTTTTTGTCTCTCGTTTTTTGGTGGTAAAATTTAATTCATGATTTTTTAACAGTATTTTTCGCGATTAAAATGAAAACCACTCATCCTGTCAAAAAGTAGTCCATAGAAAATTTGTAAATCTTTTTATGACCAATAATTTTTTTCGGTAATATTTTTTTATATTTCACGTTTTTTGGCTGAATATTTGAACTTATGATTTTTGGGACTATTATTCATGATCAAAACGAAAACAACTTATTTTATAAAAAAATTGTTTATAGAGAATTCGTAGATGTTTTTAAGACCAACAATTCTATTTATTAATATTTTTTGCATCTCGCATAGTCTGGCCGGAAAATTCAATTTTTTAATTTTGAGAAAGCGTTTTCGATGGATAAGACCAGAACCTTTAGTAAACAATGGCTGGCTAACGAATTTGTACTTCCTTCTAATGTTTTAAACAAGTGTGCCAAAGCGCAATTCAATCCGATAATTCTTTGGGAAGTTTTCGTGCCCACAGACGACGGAAGAAGGACGCCGACGGACGACAGACGGGCAGACATTGGCGTAAAAATCGTTTTTTCCGACACAAGGGACCTCAAAACGTGGAGATTTGATGAAAATTGGGAAAGTCAATTCTCACATAAAACCAATATGTTCTCACATGATGAAAATGTAAAAATGTTCAATATTTATAAAAAAGTTATTTAATTATCTAATATTATGATTTTATATTTAATGTAATTATTCAATTTCTATTAGCTTCTATTAAACATTTAATATTGTAATTTTGAATACTTATTTGAAACTCCTGCACACTGCTGCGCGCTTCGCGACGCTTAGTGAGCTTTATCGCTGTTACATGCTTTTGTTTTAATTACTTTGCTTTTAAATGAAGAAGAGTACTAATTTACATAAGGAACTTAAGGAACATATTCTCATCACGATACTCAGCGCGGCGCGCTTGGTTCTGCTCACCGTATAATATGTACAAATAAATACTTCAAAAGGCGATTAAAAAATTATCTTGATGATTTACGATTGGTGCTATAAAAAAATGTTTAACAGCAATGTCAATCCTGTAGGGCTTTCAAGAAGCAACGTTTTTTTTCGACTTTCTACATATCGTGCGTTTTTTGGTTCAAAATTTTAATTCTCGTTTGTTTTTTTTGAATTTGTAAGTGCTATAACTGATCATTCTCTTTTTATCAGAAAAAGTCTTGAGGATACTACGAATACTACTACTACGAATAGCCATGCAAATAATTTTTGAGTCTTAAAAAAATGGTCTCAAAAATCAGGTTTTGTGGGTTTATTTAGAACCAATCTATTCTGATTATTCCATTTTTCCAAAAAGGAAAATCCAAACTCATAACACATTTCTAAAAAATTGCTAACTTCATCAGATTTGTAAACTATATTTAAGTAAAATAGATATCTTTTGGTAAATTGAGATAACCATTAACACCTCAATTTGAAAAAATCTTAAGTATTTATAGGCAACCCTGCAGATTGGAACAAATACTTACTTAATGTCTTTTTTTCGAAATTTTTTGAAGATCGAAATTAAATCTACTTTCTTATGAACATTTCTGGTGTACTGAAAAAGGAACATGCAAGAAGTTCAGAAATCAAAACTAGACTTCGAGACTAACCGCTTTTCGGCTCATTAGAGACAAATTCACAATAGAGGTACAAACAAAAAAGAAAAAAGAGGGAGAGAAAGG
>JAUMHM010000089.1:2130985-2143289 GCA_032362435.1 Melikaiella ostensackeni | reverse complement strand
TGATCTGATCTCATCTCTTCTCATCTCATCTCATCTCATCTCATCTCATCTCATCTCATCTCATCTCATCTCATAAAAATCATATCAAAATCTCATCAAAATCTTATCTCACCTTATCAAAGTCTCATTTTGTCTCATCAAAATCATCAAAACACATTTCCACACTAAATAAAGTTCGCAGCAAAGTTTGAATGTTTTTAGTAATTTTGTTTGTGAATTATACAGTTATTTAAATTTAACTTTTTTCTCGAGAGTAACTGAGGTCACTTATAGGACGAAGTATTCAGACATTTCGAGCACGCTCCGCAAGAAATTATAATTCCTTTTACTAATAAAAAAAAAATGTTTTCATGTTTGTGAAATGGAAAAATTCCAGTTATATGCGAAACTGGAAATCTCAGCTCATTTCTAATTTCAATCTGATAATTTATATTTTTATTGTGTTTCATGAAGAATTATGTACATTTTTATTAACGTAATATTTTAGATTCACATATTCTAATTTATGCAGCTTTGTATGAAGGTGATACATTACGAAAAGAAGACATATGTTTTGTCCATTTCCTTGTAAAAATATCAAGTTACTTAAACATACACTTTTATTCAAGGAATAATAGAGTAAGGTCATTTGGGCGGAAAGCATTTAAATATTTTAAGCACGTTTCACAAGAAATGAATACGTTTTACTTAAAAAAAAATTGAAAAATTGCATTAATTTGCATTCTTATAAAATGAATGTATTTTTTTAATAAATAAAGCAATGAATGTACCTCATTAGTGGATCCTATATCCATTTTTACATCAAATCTTCTGTGACAACCAGGTTCTAAAAAATCGACGAAATCAATAATTTTTATATCATCTATAATTCATTGAAAAAATTTGAAATTTTGAATGCTTTAACCATAAATTCTCTAATTAGACAGGCTCAAAATTTGACACTTCTCAAAATTTTCGGTTGACACCTAGTACTTTAAGCATTTATCTATAAACAACTTAAACGGAGTTCACAAGCTTTAAAAATAAATTTTGTGCAGTTGAAATTTCTAATGCCATCATAGCGTATGAGAATGACACGGCGAAAATGAAATTTTCCCGAGTTGATTAATGCAAGACATTAAACTACTTTTCAGCGTTGAAAAAACTCTGACCTGAAAAGAATCACAAGAATCCTTTTAATTATTCTCCTCTTTTCGTATTCTGGTGGAGTCGCCCTCTCTCACTCTCGATTATTGCATAATGTCTTTATTATCATATGCGCATTAAATATCGATTTTGGATATGCCCACCTCTATTTCCCCGCAGAGCTACGAATTCAAATGCAGAACTGGCCGTTGAAAGAGAATAATGATCAGGAAAACCGGTACGGGGACCAAGGAGTAAAAAAGTAAAAAAGTACTGCGCTCTGACGTGAGCACAAATATTCCAGATTTTCTATATAACCGCCTCATTATGACCCCCCCCCCTTCCATCTCTCACCCTCTTTCCTTTACCTCCGTTTCTCTAACCCTTCCTGCTAACCCTTTCCATTAACTCACTTAGCTTCTCAACGTTTCATCTTACCCACACCTTCGTCGCTCCTCTTATCCTCACTATTCTCACTCCTCCCGTTCATTTCCACTTTCCCCTTTTCACTTTCTATATATCTTTCATTCCCCCCCTCTCATTTTCATTTCCCTTTCCCCCTTTACCATTCCGAACATAAGCCTCCCTTTCACCTCTTATCTTCCTTTCTTCACCTCACTTCCCTCACCCTTCCTCTCGACACTCCTCGATTCCTTCCGTTAATTTCCAATTTCCCCTCTCTCTTTCTCCAAATGAACCTACCTTTCCACCTCCCACCTTCCTTCCTTTACCTACCTTCTCCTAATCTTGCCTTCAGATCACCATCTTCTCCCCACTCTGCCCCTCAACGTTTTCCCTTACCCACACTTTCGGCTCTCTTCACACCCTCACTATTTTCATTCCTCCCCCCCTTATTTCCATTTCCCCTTTTCCCCTTCACCATTCGCAACATAAACCTCCCTTTCACCCACAACCTTCCTTCTTTCACCTCACTTCCCCTTACCCTTCCTCTCGACCAGGGGGTCGAGAGGAAGGGTAAGGTGTCGAGGGCGACACCTCCCGTTCATTTCCAATTTCCCCTTTCCATTTCTCGTTTCCCCTATCTCCATCTTTTCTCCTGCTTCTCATCACTCGACTCCTCAACATCTTTGACTCTCCCCTTACCTTCACTATTCTCATTCCTCCCCCTAACTTCCATTTCTCATTTCCCCTCCACTCTTTCCAACATGAACCTCCCTTGCATGTTCTACCTTCCATCCTCCACCTCACTCCCCCTTACCGTTCCTTTCAAGCACCTGCTACGCCACACTGGGCTTCTCAACGATTTTCCCTACCCACATCTTCGAATTTCCCCATACCCTCACTATTCTCATTCTTCCCCCTCATTTCCATTTCTTCTGTTTCCTTTTCCCACTTGAACCTCCCCTTTCACCTCCCACCTTCCTTTCTTCACCACCCTCTCCCTTACCCTTCCTCTCAACCCCCTCCTTCCCTCCACTAGGCTCCTCAACGTTCTCTCCTACCCACATCTTCGACTCTCACCTTATCTTCACTAGTCTGACTCCTCTCTCTCATTTCCATATCTCTCCCTCTCCCCTTTCACAGATATAGAAAATATTTAAAATATTCACAGACATTCGACATTTTCAATATAATGGCCTTCACATCGACCTTCCCTTTCACCTTCCCTCTTCCATTTGTTACCACCCTTCGCTAATCCCTTCCTCAAAATCCCCTCCTTCTCTTCACCACACCTCTCAACGTTTTCCCCCAACATCTGAAAAAGCTGGTCAAAGTTAAGAAAATTATCCCATTTGAATGAAACTCACTATGCAGAGGTGTTTGGGCAGTTGATTTCAAATTTGAAATTCAAATTTTCCAAAACAAAATGGTAGCCCCAATATGGCGCCCAAAAAAAATAAAAAAGTTCCGATGTGAATGAAATTTACTGTACGGGGATTTTTTCGGCATCTAATTTCAAATTTGAAATGAAAATTTCAAAAAACAAAGTTTTGGATCCAATATTGCGCCCAAAAAAATTGTACACTTATGCTGATAATTTTTTGCGATTTTGTGGAAATTTACCCTCAAAATGAGTCCAATAACGTTAAAAAAGCTAATTACTTCAGACGTTACTAAAAATTCGAGGAAACTTTGAAATTTGCATTACTTTTGCGATATTTTGTTACAAAATGGTTAAATTGGCTCAACTCTGGGCTCATTTTGTACAGAATTTCAAGAGCTTTCTTCCTGTTAAAGAGAAAAAAATGTATCTCTTATACAATTAAAATAAGGAGAATTTAATCTGAAAACTGGTGGATGCACATTACACAATTGTATTATCAAATGCAGTCAGTATCTAAACAAATTATTTATCAAGTAGTTATGGATCAACTTTACATATGATTCAAAAGGTACCAGTAGGTTTCTAATTAAATATTCATAACCAATTAAAATTTTACAGATGTGTGTAATATGTAAAGTTTTACTCTGGAACAACATCAATTTTACGAAAGAATTAAATTTTGAATATCCTTATATGATAGTTTAACTATGAAAATAACAGTAAATGTAATCTTTTTAACTATTTTTGAGTATTTTTATTTTTATTTAGAAGTACTTGACATATTTGAAGGTTAGGAGGAGCGATGAGAGGGGTTGGCGTTTGGGAGGGGAAGATAGGTTTTCGGGGATAGTGTGAGGGATGGAGTGAAAAGCAGGGAAAGTTTTGGTGAGGGGAAGAAGGTGGGAGTGGATAAGAGAGGTGAGGTAAAGGGGCTGTATTTGTATTTGTATTTATTGATGAAAAGTTTCTAGGGCTAATTTGCTCTTTAAGGGACAGGTGGTATATGTTACAGATAAATTATTGTTACAGCGATCGATTAACCAATTTTTAATTAGAAAGAAGAAAAAGTGATCCAAAATCTCGAAAAAGAAAATTATAATGCTCATACATAGATACGGAGTATGCAGAGCGAGATAATGTTAATAAAAAAGTATATATATATATATACATGCACATATATGCATAATTACAAGTAATAAATACTGATACATGCTCAAATGCCTTCGTATCGTATGTGTTACCAATGAGTGATTTCAAAGGTCGGATTTGAAGTGTTAAGTGAGCAACAAAAAAAAGTTTTCTGAAGTGGTATTGTGGAGGTGCACTTCTAATTATTGTAGGCAATTTGTTCCAAAGGCGAGCACCACGAATGCCACGTTGTGCCACCTACATGGACTTATTTTTTTTTGTATTGTGATAAAATCGAATCCACTCTGTTTTTTTTCTCATTCAGTGACATGGCTAGTAAATCTGGATTTGAATAAATTCGATACTGATAGCTTTGCAAAATTGTGTAAAATTTTTATATCTTACACAATACATAAAAAAGAGCTTATAATGTTTATCATTCCCGGGTCGCAGCATTTTACACCCGTGTAACGACGCGAAGCTGCTTTTATGTAGCGGGTGGGTCTTTAAGCTGCATTTAACGACTGGATGAAAATCGCGTTCTTTAGTATCGACGTAAAACGGGAATTTCATTAAAAACAAGTCGTGTCGGTCTCAACACATACCTATATAAACAAGAGGCGAAATTTACATATCCCACTAACATCAGCGAAAACATGATTACAGTAATAAAAGTAATTCCTACCTGCGATTTTATTTTTTTCCTCAGCAACATTCTTGGTTCAGTGTTTGGAAGCAACGGCTTACTTGAAAATTTACTACATTTTAGTGTCAACAAAGGTAATGTATTCTAAAAAAGTACTTAATTATTCGCCAATTCATCAGAATCTTGAATGTCGGTTTATCTCAAGCGTCGTAAAAACGTATTTCTTTTATGGTTTTAGTGATGATCTACTTTATGCTTAAGGTTTGTTAAAAAAAGTAAGAGATTTTATAAAAAAAGATTTTTTTAACTTCATTTTTTATTTAAGCTATGTCTACAGTTTTCTCGCGCTCAGTGAGGCATCAGGAAATCCTTATGCGAATTTTATGAACCCCGAAAGTACGAACTTCGTTCTGGGTTTACGACCCCTTCGGGTGGGTGTTCGATTGAGGCTCTAGGAAGAGTTATGAGACCTCTAGCTTCTTACAAGTCGGTTCCTTTCACACGAATTTTACATGAGAGGAGAATAGCAAAACGGAGGTGGAAAGCGAGACAGAGAAATAAGGAGACCAAAAAAGTAGAGGAGAGGGCCCAGGATGCGGCATCTTCACGTCACGCGATTCCCGGCCGCAATCACTGAAAGTTTTGTTTGAAAATAACATCTTCTTTGAAACCCCTGAGAAACTCGGCCAGGGAAGAATATTTTCGACAAACAGTTCGTTCCTCTTTCTGCAATCAGCCCACAGTCTTGGCAACTTTTCTCATACCCTCAGGCATATGTAATGACAACTCTGAATTTCTATATTGCTAAAGCTTCTTTTTATAAGTTAAGAAAGTTATGGAACCACGAGAGAAAGAGATATGAGTTATATAACCAACTGTCTACCGTTACAGAATTTCCCGCAAAACGAACACCTTTCCAGCTCGTTCAGATCTAAAGTTACGAAATTTTCCGTAACTCTAACCCTAACGCTATACTTGACCGGGCTAATCTTACTGAAAATTCCGTAATAATAGTCACTGCCATTATATAAAGAAAAAAAGTAGTGTGCTTGACGTAGAAAAGATGCAAATGACGTGAAAAAGATTCATGGATACTTGACAAAAGTTGCAGCTGTGCCAGAAACTCTTTAAAAACAGACATGATCTCAAAGTTATGGAGCTATGAAAACTGAACAGCTATATAGAAGATTCAGATCATTTTCAAAGATATTTGAAGTGATCTCCCTTAAATCCATTATAAAGTAGTTGTCTGTTTATTTTATAATTCGGCACAATATTTCTCGCTAACAAAATCATACTCGCGCTGTAGAGAAAAAACTGGGAGTAAGAAACGTTGCAGGTAATCGGTGAAATGGGGTAACAGCAAGCTGATCCTCATCAGCAATACCGACTGAGGTAGAAAGTTTCACAATGGAAATTTACAAGATCGATTAATATCTTATGAACTTCATAAGCCACGATGTAGTCTTTATAGATGGTGATGATGTGTCAAGTGCTTTATTCTCAGTCATGAAAAATATGTTTTAATTCGTCCGCGATAAGTACAATTATTTTTAAAAATCACATTTAAATAAAGGCAATTTTTTTAAATCTGGTGTCCTGATTTCTAGCCGGAACTTACTGCTACTTTGCTTTTTTCCCACTGCTGTTAACAACGTAGCAGACGACGGTTTTTATTCCATCTTAGGATAAACTTTCACTGAATAGCACATAAACTTTAACCGCGAAAAATTTTACCTGCAACAAAATGTAACTTTAATTTGTTCTGTTCAGGTTGGACAAAAAACACATTTCAAGAAAAAGACACGCGATAAGTTTCTATGTGGACAGGCAGAAATTGCACTTTATTATTATTAATATAACGAGATTTGACATTTATTTTGTCCTACAACTTTTTAAATTTTTAATCAAATCCAAATGGTCAAGTATTCCAATGAGGTAATAAATCAAATGCTTTGAGAGTCATGCAGTTGTCAGAATAATTTAACGACTCATCGTATGTGAATTTCTCGATGAACTCAGCACATAACTACCGCCGCTCTCGCAAATCGATGAGGGGTTGAGTTCGAAGGAACAACCGAGGTTTTTTACGACTATTTCACTATTCAAGAGTGCAGGAAAAATTTTATTTTTTGTAATATTCTTGGCTTCACGATTGCTTTGTCATCAACGTCGCTCAACTACTCACATCCTTGACGATCAATATTGCAGTACTATTGTTCTTATTTTACATTTTCGTTCCTGGAAAATAAACTTCATTGCAATTTTTTTATTATAAAAATGAATTTAGTTTATGACGAAATCGACAATAAGTTTAGGAGGTTGGAAATACTGAAAAGAGTGAGGATATTACTTATGCATTAGGGCTTTGTTGTGGAATTAGTGAAGGGAAAGAGACTTGATATACTTTTGTAGCTAAAATAAGGGATCCAATGAGAATGATGAGAAAAGTTTCATATGTGAGCTATGACTAAATTAATAATAATAATCTTCAAATTCATTCATTCGCTTTATACAAATTGACGTTCCTATGTTTCAAGATCTTAATTCAAAAATACCTTAGTTTCAAATGAAGTTTGGAATTGTTCAAGTTTCAACGCTTTAAATTTGAATTCATTCATTTTTAAATCTTCCAATTGAGCTATGGAAACCTAAAATCGCTTAACTCCACTTTTTAGCTGAATTGAATTTCGTGTGGAGAACACCTTTTTATGCTTATATACACGTATTTAATTCCAAAAAGTGAGGATTCGACAATTTTTTTACATATTATTTAATTAATAAAAAGTTGCGAAATCTTCGAAAAACTTTCGTATTCAAATTTAGAATATTAGGGATGGAAAGTATTCAATTGTTTTTTTTTCAAATCCAACCTCATTATAGCCTTTCAAAAAATGTATCTCTTATAGCAAATAAACAAACAAAACAAAACAAAACAAACAAAAAGTAATGATTACGTGTTATGTATGTCTATAAAAATGTTCCGTTACTTCTATTAATTAATTTTGCTTCAATTGTGAAAAATATATAAATATTTATTTCACATCATTTCCTTAGCGCTTTCTCGTATTTTTTTATTATAATGTTATGGAATGCTAAACCATCCTAACTCTATCGAAATTTCCATTAAATTATGACGTGCATAAGTAGCGCCATCTACTTTTTGACATAGGAGTCCCTAAACTGAACCTTCAAACTACAAAAAAAATTATTATCTCAATCTGTTGCAAGTCATTCCTCTAAAAAGGTTTTTCTTCTCTCCTCTAAAATTAGGTTCAATGGAGTTGGCGGTTTTAGATTTCCGCAGCTCAATTAGAAATCATATCATTTTCAACGTTCCCAAAACGATTGAACTTAAAAGGTTCGCAATTCAGAATTCTTTGATTTGAAGTGGTCAAAGTGGCAGTGAATTTTCTTTAAATAAAGAAATCTCATTTTTTAGTTTAGAAAAACTTATCCATTAAATGCTGGACCGTGAACGCGCGCGTGCATTTACTCCTAGTGATTATTAATTTTCGTATAAAAGTGAAAAAGCTTTCTATTTCATAAAGAATTTTGTCTTTTTATTAAATTTTCATTCTTTTTCAGTATGGTGGTGAAGCAGGAAGGAGGTTGTCGCCACATGAGAAGCCTCTCGCGCTTCAGGATGCTTTTTTACAAAGACTTGGTTATCAAGAACCGTCGAGAAGAGCCCGACTTGGTGTCGATCCTGAATTACGACATCTTATTTCCTTTCACGTTGGTAAGTATGTTCTCCAGAAATAATTAATAGAAAGTTGAGGAATTTAATACAGTTTTTCAAATAAAGAAAATGGACTTTCTGCTATATAAAATTCGAGAGAGCGATTTTATGAGCAACTACTTAAAATAGAAAACCTGCGTCGGAGTTTTAGACAGAATACTTTACTTTCTTCGGGGCAGAGATAAAATTTTATGTAAAAAAGATACAGGGAATGAGCGTAGGTAGAGAAGAAATCAAATCCTTTTAAAAAGTTCAGCATAAATAATTCATGGAAGTTATTTGTTTGAGAGTGGAAACGATAATCAAAAAGAAGTTTTTCAAAAAAATCAGTAGTTTGAAAATTGATAGTATTTTAATATTCTTATAAGTCATTGTTCTTCATGATATTAATGCTTTCGCAGAAGGCAATATCATTAATATATGACATTGTTAAATGAGATTAAGCTTTGAATACCCTTCTATGTGTAATAACTCGCGCTGTATCTCATATAGTTTCATTGATCAGCTTCATCATCAATTAATACTGATAACAGCTTAATTCACCTTTAAATGATTTAATATCTGAGATTATCCCTCTCTGAAATCTACTGAAAAAAATTTCAGAAAGAGTAATAAGAATTTGTACATTTTCAACAAGTTTCATCAATATTTTTAATTTGAGCATACCTGCTTCCCTGAATTCAAAAATTTATTTCATCAAAAGGCTTAAGGGTTTACGTCTTCCGCAATGGTAAGAAGATTTTCTGAATCATGCAGTTTCTACAGTTAGAGAACTTTAAAAGAAGATCGTCAACTTTAACGAGTGTAAAAAAATGAAAAAAAAATCTTTTCGATTCACGACAGCCAGTGTTGTTTTGAGCAAACATAGCACATCAAGCGGTTTCCATTTGCGCGATTAAAACGCGCAATATCCGAATGCATGGTATACTCGTATATTGCGGACGCGTGGGACAGGGTTTATTATTTATCTACAATAATATCACACTTAATGATCATTCTGGAAATGCGAATCAGAGAAACATGTTTTTCCGATATTTCGATTCCCTACTGTATCGAAATTCTGGATTTCACATTCACTGATTGGATAAATCTACTAGAAAACAAACACGCGGGCTAAGCGCGCGATTATTATTTTTCTTTGTCTCAAACAATTTTTAATTTGAAATATAAAATTAGTAACAGTAGGCGAAATGAGGTACGTGACGTTTCAGTAAACTCTAAGCAATTTGCAATTGATATATGTATGGTCTTTTTTCAGAGTTCAATTTCTAAAGTCGAACTCACACTGCAAATCCTAGGTGAATTGACAAGGTTTAGACTATTTTCTTAAGACCTTTGAAACTTTGGCGAGAGAGTCGTAACTTTCTGCTTGTATTCTCGGATATGTAGTGAGTGCTTCGTTTTAGTTTTGTATTACTTGCAAAGCGACGTTATCCTTTCATGAATATTATTAAATACTGTGTAAAATATTAATAATGAAGTGCTCATTCAATTGCAATGCTCAGAATGTCTCGAGGAGAGACGAATTTTCATTAAATAGCAGTTGGAAAACTCAATTAAAATTTTAATTAAAAATTTAATTCACGTGAAAATTTGTTTTCGGTTGTTCTTTATGGTATGCATCACCTATTTGATGCATAGTTACTGACAAGAGAATACATTGAAGATAATAATGCGTTTTAAATTACTGACCATTTCGAATAACTTTTGATAACCGAACTCATAAATGTTAGACATATTCATTTCGAGGTTTTTGTCAATTTACATAGTTTGACTAGTAGGAGCGCTTAAATGAAACAAAGTTTCTTCGATTCGTGGGGACACCCCACAAAAAGCTTCCATTTGGTACAAAAACAACTGTGGATTAGAATCCTCTTTTTGATAACGGTAAGTACGTTCCTACAGGGGTTTAATCACCCCAAAATTAAAAAATCGTATTTTCTTACATGATGTATTAAAATTTTTTTTATTTTTCTAAAAGTCGTAAACAGTAAACTAAAAAAAAATTTGATACAAAATAGTTGTCCTAAAGTACCCTCATGAGCCTGAAATTTATTCGTTAATAAACACAAATGATACCCCTTTCCAACTCTGAAAGTTATTCGTTCATAAACAGAAATGATACCGCTTTCAAACTCTTAAATTTATTCATCAATAAACAAAAAAAAATACCCCTTTCCGACTCTGGAATTTAGTCATTAATGAACAGAAATAATACCCCTTTCTGAATCTGAAGTTAATTAATTTAAAAAAAAATGATAGCGCCTTCTAACTCTGAAGTTTCTTCATTACTGCACAGAAATGGCACATCCTTTCAACTCTGAAATTTATTTATTAATAAAATAAACAGAAATGACACCCCTTTTCAGCTCTGAAAGTTATCCGTTAATAAACATAAATGATACCCCTTACCAACTCTAAAATGTATTCATCAATCAACAGAAACGATACCCCTTTCCAAATCTGAAATATATTCATTAATAAACAGAATTGATACTCCATTTCCAACTTTGAAATCTCTTTAAATAATGAACAGAAATGATAGCGCTTTCCAAATTTAAAATTTCTTTATCAATGCATAGAAATGACACCCTTTTCCAGCTCTGAAATTCATTCATTAACAAAAATTAATGATACCCCTTTTCAAGTTTGAAATTTATTCATTAATAAACAGAAATGACACCCCTTTCCAACTCTGCAATTTACTTATTAATAAACAAAAGTGATACCCCTTTCTAAGTCTGAAATTAATTCATTAATAAAAAGACATGATACCCCATTCCAACTCTGAAATTTGTTCATTAATAACATAAACAGAAATGATACCCTTCTCTAACTATGAAATTCATTCATTAATAAACATAAATGATACCGCTTTCCGTCTCTTAAATTTATCCATTACTAAAATGAACTTATTTTATTTTATAAAATAACAGAAACTTCTTCATTTGAGCCACCCTACGAAACGTGATTAATTTAGGGCGTATCGAAAAAAATGTTCTTCATTCGTAGTTCTAATAGAGATTATTATATCAGAGAAACTGAATTTCGTGCAGATGTTGGTACGCTACTATACTGTGCATAGGATATGATAAAAGTGAAATAAGCTTTCCCACTCCAGTATAAGCAGAGCCAATCAGTATTACATTTCCGTGAGTAGCTTCTAGCTAAATGTAAGGAAAAGCAGAGGAAGAAATATTATTGTTATGAAACATATATTGCCATTTGCGTTTAAATTATGTTATATTTATCATTAAAGTTAGAGATTTCAAGTCCTACGATTTAATTTGTAAAATTAAAAAGTAGGTAAATTTTTCTAATTTAATAGAAATTCTCTCAGAGGAATGAATCCGCCTTTAATTAATTAACTTTTAAGTACATTTTTGTGTTACTGCGTAAAAGTTCGAGAGACAATTAAAGTGCGAAAAGTTTGGTAGGAATTAGTTGAGAGTTAGAAGCAGAGATTAAACGGTACACGGGGTCGGTATTTCAATTGGTGGGTCTGTCTGCCTAGGTTTGCATGGTACCCACCACATTCAAAGCTCCTGGCGTCCTAGTCATTAGTGGCCATTCGAATAACAACTGTTATAAAATTATTATCCGCCTTTCTTCTGGCGGAAAAGCTGATCAAAAGATGGAGTAAATTCTAAAAATTCTACGAGAGATGTGCAAAATCTCTACCAGACAATGATTTGAAAGTTTTGCTCAAGAGCACGAACTATTGGTCGATGGCATTACAAAATGCTCTTTGCAATTTTCATCCTGGTATCATTTTCTTGTCCTATAATTACAAACGAAGATGTCCAAAGTAATAAAGTTGATGATAACTGTAAAGTTGGTTGTTGGTTGACTTCTCGTGTATATAATTTATTCGTGC
>JAUMHM010000089.1:2102146-2113969 GCA_032362435.1 Melikaiella ostensackeni | reverse complement strand
ATTATTAATTGATGATGCTATTATAACATTGATTTATATCGAGAATTTCTGTTTTTAGAATAATAGGAATTTTATTGTATTTTTTGATAAAAATTGATTCTGAAATTTTTCTTCAGTAAGAACACTTTTTTCTAGCTAGAATCTTCATATCATTAAAATCAAAATCAAACAATTGATCAATGTTCCAAGAGTGTCTTGACAAACTAGTATTTAAATTGCCAATTCTGCAATCCCTTTTATGTTCAGCAATACTAGTTTTTAACCTACTGCCTGTTTTACCAATATAGATTTTATTGCAGCCTTTGCATCTGATTGAGTAAGCTACATTAGAAATATTTTCAATTTTTTCAGAATCTTTTTTTATTATAGTGATACAATTTTCTAATTTATGATCATTTCTGAAGTATAAATGAACGTCAAGTTTTTTTTAAGCATTTCTCAATCTTTCTGATAAACCTTGTACGTAAGGTAACGAAACATGTAGATCAGTTTTTTTGGGATTTTCAAGCCATTTACTCTTTTTATTTGAGCTATTGTAGATTTTAGGTATTCTCTCTTTAATAACTCTTTCTATTAGGATCAGTGGGTAGTGTTTTTGTTGCAGAGTGATTTTTTAATTGATCTAAGTTTTCTTTTCTGAATTTCATGACGCTTAATTTCATGCATCTATCATTCAATCTTTTCATTAATCCAATTTTTTGACAAAATTGATGATAAGAGTTATAATTTTAATATTGAACTGACCAGGAAGTTTTTTCAAACCAGTCTGTAAGTAAATCTCCATTTTTAGTTTTTTTAAATGGATAAATCCAAATAATTAAGAGTGTTATTGTTTTCTAATCCGAAAGTAAATTGTAGAGATTCTGTAAGAACTACATATGGTGAAAATATTATCCAGTACGATTTAATGAAAAGTGGTTTGAAATTGAATTATTGATAAAGCTCTATTTTCGATATCTTCTAGAACAAGATTAGTTGCAACTCAAGATAAAGGTGATCCCACAGGGCAATCTGAAATTTGTTTACAATATTTTTGATTAAATGAAAAAAACGGTGTCATTAAAAACCGCTCTAACAGCTATTAAAATTTTGAAATTTAATATTTCATTCTTGTATAATTGTAATTTTTCTTCTATAAAGTCTGAAACTAAATCTAAAGGAAAGTTGTCAAACATGGATACGACATCTAGTGAGACTAATGAGTGTGCATTTGGTACACTTATGTTTCTGATTTTATTTTCAGAACTCCAACTATCTTTAATGAAGGAATCAGTTGTACCAGATATTGGTTTGAAAATTTTAGATAAAAATTTTGCTCAATTTTATGTTGGAGAACCAATAGTTGAAACAATTAGCCTGCATTTTGATTCTGGTTTGTAAACTTTTGAGAAAGCATATGCTTTTGCTACGACACTGATATATTTCTTTAATCCATATGATGATTGTTCGTTCAAATATCTTTTATTTTGTCATCTTGATATAATATCGTTACATTTATATTCTTTAGTTGGGACTAAACTGGTGTTAACATTTTTTATATAACATATTGTTTTGTAAAAGATAATCAATAGTTGTTTTGTAATCATCTGCATTTGCAACTACTAAGATACTACCTTTGTCTGCTTTGACAAAGATAACATCTTCGTAATTATTTTTGAATTTCTTAACAATATCTGAAGCATTATTAGAGTTTTTAAATGTATTAATTCGTCTATGGGTAAAATTAAATCTGTGACTATTTTTCTAAGGTATGATTTTTCACCTTCTTCTTCAACATTTTTGATGCAGTATTCAATATTTGCAATTATATTATTAGATGGGATTTTATCTGAGCTATAAGAAATATCAAATTTATTGCCTGAAGCTAAGATTTCAGCTACCTCATTCGCAATTATTACATTCAATAAATTCTTGAACCCTTTCTCATTATTAATTCTATGTATTTATTCTCGTGTAGTAAAAATCTTCCTTTTGATAAATTAATTTTTTTAATGTGATTATCACTTTTTTGAAATTCCAATTTATGTAGATTCCAATTTTGTGATTAAGAGAAAGTGGTAATTTAGTTTTCAGTAATTTTTCTGTCCAATATATGTTTCAAATCATTAGAATAAGAAGATAACTCTTTAATATTGTCAACTATATCACTGATTTCACAATTAAGGATTTATTTCCGATACGCTAATTTCACTTTTTGAATTTTAATGAATCTCATCATCAATTTAGTCAAAAAATTGGATTGATTAAAGAATTGATTGACAGATGCACAAAATTAAGCGACATAAAATCCAGAAAAGAAAACTTAGATCAATTAAAAATCACTTCACAACAAAATAACTACCCACTGCCCTTAATAAAAAGTGTTATTAAAGAAAGAATACATGAAATATACAATAACTCAAATGAAAAGAGTAAATGGCTTACAAATTACGAAAAAACTGATTGACATGTTTCATTACCTTACGTACAAGGTTTATCAAACAGATTGAGAAATGCTTTAAAAAAAATTGACATTAATGTATACCTTAGAAATGATCATAAATTTGATAATTGTACCACTAATAAAAGAGATTATGAAAAAATTGAAAATATTTCTAATGTAGTTTACTTAAAAAAATACGAAGGCTGCAATAAAATCTATATTGTTGAAACTGGCAGAACTGGCAATTTGAATACTGGTTTGGCACAAGACTCTTGGAACTTCAATCATTTGTTTGATTTTGATTTCAATAATATAAAGATTCTAGCTAGAGAAAATAGTTCCAACAAAAGAAAAATTTTAGAATCAATTTTAATCGAAAAATACAATAGAATTTCTATGAATCTAAAAACACAAATTCTTAATATATATCAATGGTATCAAAGCATCATCAATTGATAATTTCGAATTCCTATTACTTTGGCGCGCTTCTCTCATCTCAAATGGACCACGCCTCTCATATACGAGTAATTTAACCTCAAAATTTGTCTACGTCTTTTCTGTCACTTGTTGTCCGTCATAACCATCATAATTCACACTCCGTTTTTTTTACTCAAAATGGAACCAAAAATTTGGAGAACTTTTCTATTTTTTTTTAAGTTCCCTATGAATATATAAACTACAACTCCTCGTAATCATTAGTTTTTGGAGTTATTTTATCTTTTTTGAAACATGTTTCTATATAAAAGAAATCTGACTCCAAATGTTTGAGGTAATTTTTTACAATTATTATTATTATTATATTTTTCTGTAAACCTCCAGTCAACTAATTCTAACACATCTAAACTAGGCAAATTACCTGAAGAAGGCTTACAAAATGGCTAAAACGTCGTTTTTCCATCAAGAAAATTAAATTTTCACCTTTGGTTTTATCAACCTTGAGCTTTATTTTTCTAAGAATGGATCGTAAAACCGAAGAAGAAGGAACATATGTTTTCCTGTTTTGATTATTGAAATGATCAATGAAGGACTGAGTTCCTGATTTCGTTTTTCGAATTTTCCGAAGTTCATTTATTATTTCATAAAATTTATCTGGCGAAAGATTAAAATTAATCTGACAAAAATATTTATGTCATATGCACGACATTTGTCAAGTGACACTTCGATGTCAAACACGTCCTTATTGAAAAAATCCTGGAGGGAATACTCCTGTAATTTTCGGACATGAGTAGCACGAGGAATTCCGCAAGGATTTTCAAATTTCTCTAGGAAATCCGTGAGTCAGGTCATTGATCCTCGCGGATTTCTTCATGTAAATCCTGTCCGAAAATTACACGAGTATTTTCCCCCAGGATTTTTTCAATAGGTAGGTCTTAGGTTAAATCGAAGTGTCACTTGACAACTGTCACGCACGTGACGTGAATATTTTCGTCCGATAAATTTTTATCCTTCGCCATATAAGTTTTTTTTTTTGCCAAATGGATTTAATCTTTTAGTACTTGAATATTCTGCAGCGTTTTTATCCAATTTAAAGATAGAATTTATTCCTGGGGTTTACTGTCACCTTAAATCTGAATAATAATAATTTTTTGAATTTTAATTGCCTTAATACCGTAAGACGAGGAGTTAAGGGGGATGGTTTCTTCATGTTTTTCTCAATACATTACTTACAGGAATTTAAATTAGACAATAATGTTATCCTAGAAACTGAAATTCTGAAATTTCCAAAACTGACTAGTCATGGTCGACAATGACTGAAGTCCAACGGCCAATGTCACTTTGCTTTCAAGTCTTAAGAGCTGAAGGCAATTAGCCTGACAGCGAGAAACTATTTACATGACCGAAATTGGTTCTCTGAAAACTATTACTTTTTGGAATTGGGAATGTTTAGCTCATTGAACTCCATAGTTTTGGTGTTAAATGCAACAAAAATAAATATTCTATGACAACTGATTGAAAGTCGATGCTATTCGGCAATATTTACGAATTCAGAATTTGACTATTTTTCAATGAATATGCTGAATTTTTTTTCGATGTCTCTTTGCAATGATACATTCCAATTCACTACAATCGTTAGTTGTTTGTACAATTTTTAGAAATAAATCTAGTGTTTAAGTATTTCACAGTCAGTGTGCTCTATTTTTGTTTACGGAACCAAATACAAATATCTTCCCGATGATAAATCGACCACAATTCTTGATTGTTTAAGAGAAAATGTGATAAACAAATCCACCAATTGGATATTTTTCAATTGATAGGCTCGATTTTTTACGAGATCAGCCAAGAAAGTCCGATGTTTCTTTGCTATGATAATTTGAAAATTGACAAAAGCTGTTAATTGTTCACACAATTTTCATTAGAGAATTTAGAGTTTTACTATTTGTTAATGCATATGTACAAGCTTTGTTGCGAAGATGACGAAAACTTTGAAGAAATAACTTCTAAAAACATAAACTCTAACCAAGTCATCTTGGGTATTAGAAAATTGCACAAAGAGTGTTTAAAACGAGCACGTTTCCAAAAATCAGTGGGAGTGGCTCATTAGAGACGAGAATGTAACAAAAAAAAAAGAGGAAAGAAAGGAAAGAGGTCTTTGCCTTATTCTTTCTCCATCTTTTTCATACTACTAAGGATCAAAATGATGCGAGGTCATTTAGACCTCTTTAGTAGGGAAATTTTTTAGGAAACTACGGTAATATATTTCAAAACTATCTTGTTGCTCTTTGTCACTTTATGCACTTGTACGCAGAGAAATGATCTTCTTCTTTTATTATTAATTTTTCTATGACGTTTCGTCCTAGGCTGACTCACTGGACTCTTCATTAAGGCAATGTGAATCAGCCCTGCCTTAGATATGTTTATGATTTAATCAGCCTCGAATCAATTTTATTTCTATTCTGAGAGCGAACCGTTTGATCTGAAATTGTTAAAAGAACAGGCGAGGCTTTCGGAGCCCCAAGGGTTCAACGTTTTAAGTAATACGAAATTTAACATTTTTCCGAGAGTACAGGCCAGACCATAAAAGTCAAACCGAGCACCTGTAATGGTAATCTGTTTGGGTGAAGGATCTAATGAAATATCGAGCTCTGCCAGATCGTAACATATAGTGTTAATTAACAACGAAGTAAAAATTGTAACGTCTGCTTATTTTGTTGCTATCGGTTAAGAAGTAGGTAGAAAGTGCACAGCACACGAATCGTAGGACATATAAAGTTCGCGAGGACGATCTCTAATCCAACTCTTTGCGACTGATAGTTTACGAGATATTAAATTATTAATTTTTGCCATGCAAAAAATTGCAACATTTTCAGTATTGCAAAATGAGTGTAGCAGTACCAGTTTCACGTGAAGCTTCACAACTCCAACATCACAAAATTTTTATTTTATTGTTAGGGCTTCATAATGAATAGAAATCTCTGAAATCTAAATTTTTATATTCGTCCAATCGTTTGGAATTTTTTCCAAAATACAAATTCTCATTTTGCTTGCGTACAATCCTGCAGCTAACAATGAAATGAAAAATTTACCGGCCTAATTGGTGGGAAGCCCGATCCTATTTCCAAAATAAATTTGGATGACCCTCTTTATCCTTCGTACCCTCATTATTTGAGTGATTAATTTTTTTTTAAATTGAATGAGGTCAACATGTGGAATCTTTTTCTCGAAATAATGAGTTATCATTCTCAGAGACCGTATCATTTCCAAAGAATTAGTAAGAATTGATAAAAAATTATTCTTAAATCTTTTAAAAAGTTTTTTTTTACAGATATTGTGTATAATTTTTTCAAAATAATTACTGCATTTTGATCAGTTTTGCAAAAATGGAATATCATTCAATAATAAAGCATTTCAGTCAGTGATTCTTATTTTAATTTCAATTTCAACAAGACGAGACATGTTATTTCGAACCACGTGAAGTCTTTTAAGATAAAATTCGAGGTCAGTAAATATTCATTTGTGTAAGTATTAAAGTATTACACGTGTTAACATGAATCGTAGGTTTTCAAATCTGACGCATTTTATGCGACTGTTTTTCTTGTTATATGATAAAAATGATTACGATATTTGAAACAAATTTTAACCTTAAATTGGTATCACTAACAACTGTATTTAATAGAAAATTTTAATGAAATACATAGCAATTTCATTTTTATTTATCGTTCAATTCTATTTAAATGGCTACCTTCTGAAAATTCCCTTAATCCTTGAAGTTATAAGATACCTAAAATTGCTGAAGTAATTACAGAAGATTATGTAATCCATACATTGAAAGATATGCTGTCACACTGTTTTTAACGTAGGATCTTTGTAACATTCACATTTTTTTGTGCGTGTCCTATACTTAAATGAGTGTTTGATTTAGAAAGAAAATTACTGTAATCTTTATATAGAATATTTTTCTTAAATACGATAAAATCATTTCAAATTGTAATATAATTCATTCACTACCTTTAAGAAAACTTTTTTTAAATAACTAATTAAATGGGAGTAAAATATAAGCAAAGTGAATAACGAAACTCATATAAGCCTGAAACTATTACTATTACTTTGTATAATTTTACATAATTCTGCAAAAGTGAAATAAATAATAAAAAAATACAGAGGTTGCAAAAAGCAAGCCTCATAAATAATTATTTATAATTATAGATATCTGATAAATATTGAGCAACATTTTGCACAATTTTCTTGAAAATTAGCAAACCGACGAATATTGTGCAATTTAACAATACAACCACATTGTGAATGTATTTATTTAACTTATCAGTTATATTGCTACTATGCAGAAAGCATATATGAGTTCTAAGGTTAAAAAAATTTGTATAACGTGTTCTTCCAAATATTTACATGATTTATACGAGCGTGCCTCCTCTAATCCACCTTGTAAATTGTGAAATAATTTAGATGAACGAATGTGAGAGCGACTAGTGTGTGTATATATATATATATATATACAAACATTTTGTAGAATATTCATTAGTTACACTGTAACCGCAAATTTCTAGTCAATCAGTTTCACTTAGCTAGAAGAAATGAGGGTCTTTAGCACACTGGTCTTCGCTTTGGCGGTTCTGGTTAATCCTATTGGTGAATATATAATATAATTTTGAGTAATTTTATAATTTCATTTTTAATGCAGTGTATGTGATTTTTCTATTAAAAATTCTTCAATTCAAAAACATCTTTTTTATTAATGTGCAAAAAGGTACGCCTTTCATGAAAAAAAACTTTAGCCTCAAGAGGCTGGTTACAGAGCGTTTTTTAAGGAAGTCGACATCATGTGCTTACTGAAAAAATATTTTAAAAGATACAATTAATGTAGTATACTCGGATTCATTAAAAACAAGCTATGTTTCTTATTTCATTAATTTAAAATAATTTTTTTATGTTGAAAACATGATTGTCTTAACACCATATTTGATCACCTATGCAGAAGCTAGAAAAATTTGCATCGATGTCATAGAGTGAATTTTGAAGAAGCTGTAGTGAATTTGAGGCAAACATAGGCAAATTAAGAATTCTAACTAATTGAACCTTATTTGAAGACTAATTTCGTGAAATCCATGTCAAGTGATCACAAGAATTTTCGTATTGGAATGGGCTTTAGCTATTACTCGGTGTATTCAGTCCTTTGTCAGTTGAGAAAAACCCCAAGAAATATTTTTGAAAAAATCGAAAAAATGTCGGAGACATGAGACTTTGAAATTTTTGTACCGTTTTTTTAAAAATTCCATATCTTCGGCTCCCATTCACCGATTTAACTTTTTATGGTCAGAATTTTTTCTATAGTAAGACGTACCTTCAAGCAGCGAAAAAATTCGAAAAGGTCAAAGCATTTTTCAAATTTTTTCTGAAAGCCCAACGAGCAAAAATCGTGTTTATGAAAATACATCATTTTCAATTTTTAAAAATATTTTTCCAAATGAAGGTCTAAATGTGTTTTACAAGTTCTGTAGGTTTCATAGTTTTTTGAGCTACAAATTCCAAATATTGCATCAAAAAATACAATTTCAAAATGGCGGATCCAGTATGCCTACAGAGATCTTTTTTAAATTATCCGAATTGTATAAAACTCATTTTTGGGGGGTTTTCTCAATGAAAAACTCAAATATTCTATACCAATTCCAAATTTCAAATAGCGGAATCAACACTTTTGAATCTGTTATTTATTTTTTGATGCGACTTCTCATCGTGCCGTATGTTGAATTCGAATTTTCTTTTCATGAACCACCACTGCCTGATCCACAATAAAACATACAGAACTTGTGAAACACATTATACTTTTATTTGTCAAAGAAATTTAAAAAAATAAAAAATGACTCATTTTCATTAATGCTATTTTTGTTTTAGGATTATCAAAAGATATGTCTAAATTTTTTGGGGGAGAAATTTCTTCCTCTGAAAGCAGGCCTCATAACAAAAAATTTTAGACCTTGAAAAATTAAATCTTCATTAGAACCAAAGGTTTGAAATTTTCAGAAAAAAGGTACTAAAAACTTCAAAGACCCCTATCTCCGCCATTTTTTCGAATTTTTCAATAGTATTCGCAGAGATTTTTTTTCACTACCAAAGGACTAAATACACCAGATTACAGCCAAATCCCATTCCAACATGAAAATTCTTGTGATATAATATTTTGAGTTTGAAACTTATTATTTACAAAACCTGCATGAAATGGCAATTTTTATATGCCTGCAGAGTGGAAATAAAACAGTGATTTCAGAGCAATTTATTCCCTCCCGCCGGGAAGCACTTATTCATACAGATGCTTTAAAAAATATCGTATTTTTGATCTGAGCACACTTTCAGCCATTGCAGAAGCTCGCATATTTCATTTATTTTGTGGAAAAGAAATTTTATAATGAGTATCACGATTAAGTTTCACCGGGGTGAGCAAGATCCCCTTTTTGACACCCCTATTTTTTATAAGAAGTATATTAAATTACTACAAGATTTATTTACATAAAAATCGTTGTTTCGATGTTTCAGCTTGCTACGAAATACAAGAGGCCAGACATAAACCTTTATGGACATTCGATGTTACACCAGATGCGATTCCTGATGTTCGCATCTTGGTAACACGTAGACCCGATGGTGTTATAACGCTAGCAGCAAAAGGTGATTGGATCATTGGATGGGTCTCCGAAAATCGTATTCGTCCAATATATAATACAGGAAGAAAAGTAATTTGTAGAAATATGGACACCTCGGCGAGCCTGACACTTGAGAATTGGGAAAAAATTCTATTGGATTTGGGTGTATGCGAAAATTTGCCAAGAAGCACACCTCATACTCCTCTGCTTCGATCTCCAAGACTTTAACGGTAGTAGCAAGACGCGACTGGATCATTGGATGGAAAGATAATAACATTTGACTAATATTTATCGTGAACGAAGCGAAGAAATCGGAGTTAATGCAAAAACCGCGTTGGCACCGAAAATTGCTTACTACTCTATTTGGGAATTAGGTTTATTCGCAGATTTCCCACCACATACACTGCGTGGTACTGATTTTGCGCACAAGCCAGATGTGCACTAACGGAGTGGACAGCTCGCAGGAGCGTTCTCCTGTCAACCTGACGTGCTAATGCTAATTAGCGCTCTTTACTAAATGTTTGAAGTCGATATATGATAACATGTTATACTTGTTCATCCATTATTGATGTTCTCATGTGAAATCGGCATGCCTGAAAAAAATGGTCCATGACGAAGGATCTTTTGTCAGAATGCATCTCTTTGTCTGCAGCATCTTCACTGGTCCTGAGCAGTTTGGTCAACATCTTCCAAGGAATGGTAGAAAACTCGGGACGAAAACAAGGAAGGTCAAGACGAGACGCGACAAAACGAGACGAGAAATACCGAGACAACAGGTGTATCCCACTCTCATCTCGTCTCGTTCCACGGTATTTCTCACTCAACTGCAACACTACTCATGGGAGACATGTCACAGGGGAGACATGCATCTATTTTTAAATACAAAATTAAAATTGTTTTGATTTCAAATTTAAAAGGAAATCAACTTACTAGAGGCTCTAACGACTTGAAGGAACACTTTTCCTTGACGATCATTGAACTTTGTGCTCATATTTTCATATGCTTTAAGAATGTAGTATCCCATAGTTCTCAATACTAATGTATGATTGAGAAAAGTGAATTTTTGAACCAGACAATAAAATTTCGACTATTCTTTTGGGTAATTTGTTTGCAATAATGGTCAATCTTTATTTTCTTACAGTTTTATTTTTACTGAAGTTCTTCGTATCTTGTTTTCAAGTATTATCAAGACGAGAATCTTTACTGTTGGACCCTTCATCACATTTCGCATCCTTCAGCTATGAATTAGAGTTTTTCATTTTATTTTTATTTTTTTTGTATTTTCCACTCCCATTTCCATTGATGAAGTACGGCAGGAATAGGAAAGTTACAAAAGAATTGAGAACACATTATGTTGCTCAATATTAATTTCATGTTCTTTCAGGTAACGATAAGTTTCTTTCGTACATCGACAAACATGTCATGATAAATTTAGAATGTGATAAGAGGACGTACATATATTACGTAACGCTCTTTTTCATGATTTTTTAATTATTCAAAGCAAAAACCGTATGCAACACATTTCATTCATTGGTACAATATTAAATAATAATATCTAGAGCGTTTGTCAAAATTATGACGTTATTTTTAGGAAAATTTATATTTTGCTCTTCGTATAAAATATGTTTTTGATTCTTCTATAACAATTTTGAAGGATAGAGTTACAATTTACATGAGTCTCTGGGTGAAAGTACTTTATTGTTCATCGCTTCTTACCGAATTTTCTTAAATGATACGATTTCAATTAATGGTAGTTTATTTTCTCGAGAAATAAATTCTCTACAATTGGACGTCAATTAATTTTTAATAATAAATAAATTATTACAAAATATAGATATTTGTTTTTATAATTTTTTATTTGAGAAATTCTTTTAAATTATTTGAGTCACTGAATAAATTTTTTCTAAATTGAATGAATTTACGTTATATAAAATCTTTTCTTTACAAAAATAAACTACCATTCATTAAAATCGTATCATTTGTTAAAATTTGGTAAGAAGTGATGAGAAATAAAGTTCGCTCGAAATAAAAATTCTGTATATAATCACTTCTCATGTTTTAAATTTTCTTCATGGAAGATAATATGGGTCCTTTGAGATAATTTTTTGTTCTTTGAGAAAGATCATCAATAATAATAGCGAAATTTTTAAAAGTACTATTAGATTTTTTTCCCCAAGAACGGCTTCTTTGTGCCCATTAGGGCGGCTCGGCAAAACGAAATATTCATTGTTTGTTTCTTAAAGATCGAAATAAAATCTATTTTCTTATGAAAATTTTTGTGTACTGAAAAAGAACACCCAAAAAGTTCACAAT
>JAUMHM010000089.1:2086488-2096608 GCA_032362435.1 Melikaiella ostensackeni | reverse complement strand
GTCTCTAATGAGCCGGAAAAACGGGTAGTCAAAAAGTCTATTTTTGATTTGTGAAATTTTTGGGTGTTCCTTTTTGGACCACAAAAAATTTTCATGCGAAAGTAGATTTTATTTCTATCTTTGATAGATTTCAGAAAGTTTATAGATCCTTCTAAGATGGACCATTTTTCTCTTCAACATTTTTTGTGTATTTCGTATAGTTCTGCTAGAAAGTGCATCTTTTTAAATTACATTTTTCACGATAAAAATAGAAATTATGCGTTTCATAAAAAAAATTTTTCAAGCAAATTTGTAGCAATTTTTTAGATGAACAAGTTTGCTCCTAACATTTTTATCGTATCTCGTATAGTTTTGCTAGAAAATGGAATTTTCGATTTGACCATCTTCTGTAGATAAACCCAGAAACGTTGGTCAAAAAAGGCTGGTTAAGGAACTCGCCCTCTCTTTTTAGGCCTTAAAACAGTGTGAAAAAGGCCAATCCAATCCAATCGGTGAGTCCGAAAACGTCGAGATTTCATAAAATCCGCGAAAGTTAATTTTCACATAAAACCCATACCTTCTCATAAAGATAAGAATGTGAAATATAGTTTTTCTACAATTTTTGCACCAATGGAATAAATTCTAAAATTTTAAAAAGTTTTGAAAACTTTTCGGCATCACTAAACCTTTTTTGAAAAATTTCAAAAATTTCCAATGCGATTCTGTCACTGAGAAGAAAAAATTAAAGGCGTACGGTTTTGGAAAACTGAACTTTTAATTTTCAAGCGCCACCCTAATATGATGTATCAATATTGAATTAGTGACTTTGAATGTTTTATTCCAACGTTCCTAATTTGGATATTGCGTCACAAATTTAAAACGTTATTTCAGTTTTGTAGAAACAATTTTGAAAGGTTTATGAATAAAACGAAACTATTTTCAATGTTTCGATATGAAATTATTCTATTTCAAATGCTTTAAATTTAAAGTTGTTTAATTTCAAATGACTTCAGTCTGGATTAATTTAATTTTGAAAGTGTCAAGCTTCAAGAAGGGAATTTCAAGATTTAAAAAGAGGAACGTCATACATCTTTCATAATATTTGAAATGGATTCTTACTTTTTATATAATAAACTCAGAAGGTTAAAAAAACCACTCCTCCTTCATATTAAAAAATTGTTATTGTAATAGATTCTAGCATTCTAATTATTTTCACTGAAATTAACATCGAAGTGTAAAAAGTTCACAGGTTTCTCCTTTATTCCAAGTATTCAAAGTCCTAAGAAATGAAAAACCTATAAACTGAAAAAAAATGATAAAAACTTAATGAGTAGGACGTCTAATATATTTATCTCAAAAATATTAGTTCGAAGTTATTAATTTCATTTTGTTGTACAATTTCGATGATTCAAAATTGAGCCCAAAAAATCTCAGATATTATCAATTGAACATTATTTTATTTTACACTTATGTGTTTCTAAACTTTAAATAATAAAACAAACTTGCTGAGATTGTGTAGTTCACTTGAAAAATTAACTTAAATATTAATCATTCAAATTCAAGGCATTTGGCTTATTATTGACTTATTTATTTATATTGTCTCACTCCCCCTAGAATCATTAAAAACCACTGCAAAATAATGTGAAACACAAATTTTAATTTATTATTATGAAAATGTCAGCATGCCATTGATTATGGAAACGTTGACTTGACATAAACTGTTATTCTGTATTTTGTAACAGAATCAAACAAATTTCAAAAAACAGGAATAAAAAAGCGAGAGAATTTCTGTGAACCAACTTCATGCTGCGATGGGAATGTATTAGCTGCGTACGCTTGTAGATTATTATTAGTAATTACTATTCTTTATTTTAATACAAAAAATAAAATGGAAAGTTCTTTGTGTAAAATATATTGTGAAAGAGCGAAAGTTGGAAAGAAAGTATAATCTGATGATAAAGTCAAATAAGTGAAAGTTAAATTATTAACTGATACTAAAACATTTGAAGAAAGGGTTTTTTTGGATAATGTTTTGAAGATGAAATTTTTAGAATTTTTATAAAAAATCACAGTAAAGTGATTGTATGTTGATGGATTAAATGAATCCAAAAACTTAAGTCAATTAAATACAGATTTTGTAAATTTATATCAAATAATGGAGGAGGAACAAGAGTACAAGGCACTGCTTGGGAAAAGAAAGTATAGAAAAAGTAGTTTTGAGAATGAATAAAAAAAAAGGTAAGTGATTATAATTTAAGTGTATCAATATTATACAAAAATTTGCTTTCTTTTATTAATACAAATTTTTGAATTTAAGACAAAATAGATTATAAAATTGAAGGGAGTGAAAATTATTTGAAGGACAAAGATAGTGTAATGGCTGGATGTAATTAATATAAAATATGTTACAAGTAATGTCGGTAATATACAGGTAAGTAAGTTACAGTATTGATTTAAAAAATAAATAAAATTTTTTTGAAATGCACATTATTACATTAATGTTAAAATATAGAAGATATGTTATAAATTACCAATACATAAATTTTACTTTTACAGAAATTTAGGGATATATAAATTAAATTTTTTTCAATTGTGAAAACTCAATGAATAATTTATTATATAGATGTGGTGCTATCACAAACGGCTTATACAAAATTAAAATAAGAATGGATGGTTTCGATGATGAAACTAATTTATTTGAAAAAGGTCTGATGATGAATAAGTAATAAAATGATCAATATGATACATTTAATCGAGAAATTCTAAATAAATTTATTTGAGGGAAGTAATATCAGAAGCTCGTATAATATAATGTGATGAGTGTCTTGAAGCAACATTTGCTGCCACAAGCCTTTTTTTCTTTAACAAAAAGCAATCCTTATAAATGCTTACGATTGCAAAGAAAATTTTTCACCATTTTTGTTAGAAATAGTTATAAGCTTTCAGGACTAGATAAACTTTCCTCAGCGCCTTTTATTAATTTTTCAACTCAATATCTCATTTCATGTGGACAGAAGTTTGTAAAAAAGCAAATTTCGGTAATTTTTCGAAAAAAAAATTCTCGCCATCATAAAAATAATTTGGCCTGCATAAAACTTACGGAACGTCTTCTTCATATTAGCACAAATTTTTTGAAAGTATTGGATAAAATAAAGAAAGTGGTGTTTCCTATTAAATTTAACTTAGTCTTCCTGGCTGAATTTTGAAAGTATGGAAAGTTGATTTTATGGAAAACCCCATTTTTTTATTGTACCCAAAAAAATATGCTCATATGAAGAAGACGTTCTGTAAGTTTTATGCAGGCCAAATCATGTTTGTGGCGACGAAAATTTTTTTTAGGAAAATTGAATTTTTTCATTTTCATTGCCAACGAAGCAAAATATCATAAAAGAGTAAGAGGCATTTTTTGTAGAACTTTTTGAAACGAGCAAAGTTGTTCCTTAGGATTTTGTCGAATCGGATGTTGTTTGTAAGAAAAATTCGAAAAGTCAAGTTTTCGAAAAAAAACCTCGTTACCAAAAATTTGGTTTGGCCTGCATAAAAATCATAGAATGTCTTCCTTACATGAGTACCCATTCAGAGAAAAAATTTTATCAAAGAAAGGTGGGATTTAAAAGAAAAATGAATGTTAATATTTTCACAAAAAGCGCCGCCATTTCGTTAATTTTCCGGCGGATTTCGAAAGACGACAATAAATCTCACCAGAGTGAGGAAAGAAAACATAAAGATCTCAATTAAGTCAAAAGTTTTAAAGGTTTAAAGAAAAAATTTGTATTTTTTTCAAAAACAACCCTAAAATTTCAAATACTCATAACTTCGCGAAAATGACTTTTTTCTCAAAACGGTGAAATACGTGTCGTTTTATTTGCTTCGAAAAATAACATATTTAATGGGCGAATGATTCCGTGGCTTGAATTTGCACTGCCTGCCTGATTTTAGATGGATTCGGTCACTAGAATCATTGAATATTTTTTTATTCCAGGAAAATCGTATTGAAATTTGGAAATATTTTACAATTTGTAACACATGGACTCTATGAAATTTTTCCCGTCGAATCGAATGGTGCTATTAGTTCTTTCGTAATTAGCATTTTTAAACGAATTTTATATATATAAATTGTTTAAACAATCTAAAGTTTCAACTCTTTCTCGTGGAAAAATTGTCTTTTAATGTAATGTTCTCAGATACCACGTTTTCCAGTAAATCCAATAATTTTTTGAAATACTTCTCCGCCATATTTGATCCGTTATTTTGTTATTCGAAGTTCTGATTTCAGAATCTGCATCAACGATCGAAAGTACCACATATAGACGTAATGAGAAATCGTTTTTGTATATTTTGATTGGTCTGCGGATTTTTGGCCACGGAACCGGGTCTCCTTGCCCCCGGTGGAGAAAAATTGCATGGCAGGCTGGTGTCAGGCCTGGCCCAGGTCTGGCTTTATCTAGGCTGCCTAGTCTGGGAGGTCTGATCTGGCCCAGGACGGGCGCTGCTCAACTATCCAAGGACAGAAAAGGTTCTAAGTTCGGTCTGGAAGTTACAGGGGGTCTAAAATAATAGAAAATAAAAAATTTACACTATCAAAACAAGACTTGTTTTCATCACTTTGACATTCTGGCCTGAGCCACGTTTGGCCCTCATCAGCTAAATACAATTATCGTGAGAAATGATTTTTTTACCAAGTCATTGAAAAATATAATTTCGTCTCAAGCAATTGGTATTTGTTGCTCAATCGTTCCCAATCCGGTCAAATTATTTTCTTTTACAAGGGAGTCCAGAAAACGGTTGACCGGCCACCAACAAGTTGCTGATCAGACAATAACTAGCGGCTGATCAGACGGTGTGGTCTGGGGCTAGCAAAAAAAAAGTTACACTTTTGGCCAGGCCCAGGCCAGATCGTCTGGTCAGCGTCAAGACTGGAAACTAGACGATCTAGTCTGGGCTGGGTCAGCGCCAGAAGATTTTTCCACACGGAAAACTGTGAGCTGATGCGGTTCTTGAGAATAAATTTTGGGGTAATCACCTTCTTACTTGCGCAGGTCGTATGAATTCATTCGAGGGAAAAAATATTTAAAGATATGAAAAATTGTTTGCTACAAAATTCGAACTGAAAAGGGTCTCTTCAGTAGAATAACCCATGTATGTAATACCACTGGGTAATAAAAGGTTCAACAAGAGAGACTTCCTCGGCGCACTCATTTTTCAGAATGAGTAACTGCTAACAAAAAATATAGCTGATGCGTGCTGGTATTGAAAACTCGGGGGTTTTCCGACATTTTCCGAACATTCCGTATGTGCGGAACAGCAAGCTGCAAACTCGATAGTCCGTCGAAACGACCACTTTCAAACAATTTTTTTTTCTTTTTTTAGGTCCCGCAGCAGCGCTAAACGATCTGATCGGATATAGCCGTTGCGGTTACGTGCTGGTGTTGAAGGGGTTGGTATTTCCACAATGGAGAAGACGAGTTCTGGCTGTCATTGGATCCAGGCTTTTTCTCTTCCCTGGTGAGTATTACTGAGTTTATTTGTCTTGCTATTAGTTCTTTCAGAATCAAGAACCTTTTTACATTCCTTCTCGAAATCATCAATCATAAGTTGACCAATTCCTACATAGGAAGGTGGAAATAACAACAGAGAATGTTGTTAAAAACCAACTCAATCGGACAATTTGTTTAAAAAAAATCAAAAGTATCCCAACTTTTCGAGAATACACTATTCTCTTCATCAGGGGTATCTACCATAAAGTTTTGTAGTTGAAAGTTAAATATAATAACATAAGGTAAGTTATAATAGTTAAGAAATTTTTGAATGTGAAAAACTCACGATGTTCCAGTTAGAAGATGAAGTCATGAGAATATAATCTGTATGATGATAAGAAACAATAGCCATCATCTTCTGGAGTGAAAATGTTCGATCATGAGGTTGAAAAATTCAAAAAAAATCTATAAGGTTATAATAAGAGTTGTAAAATTAAAATTTGAACATCGAAAATTCATTCATTTAATTCAAATTCAATTTGAAGGAATTTTATCATATTTCAAAAGATTTGCAAAGGTGTCAAAGACCTTTAAGAGACTTTAACGAATTTTGAGAGATTCATATCGATTTCGATGATTTCCCAGGATTTCAAAAAGAGATTTCAAAAAATTTCAAAGTACATATATCAGCGGTTTCTAGAGGATTACATGAGATTGAAAAAGATTTAACGGAATTTCAAAGGATTTCCGAATATTATAAAGAATTTTAAGGGACCTTAAGGATTCCAATGGCTTTTAAAATATTTTAATGGATTTTAAAGTATTTTGATGAATTAATTTAATTAATGAAAAAGTAATTAATTAATTTCAAGGATTTTCACGGGCTTTGAATGACTAAAAGATATTTTTACGGGATTTTGAAGACTTGAACAATTCCCCCCCCCCCCCCGCCCAAGCGAGGACACGTAAATTTTTCCAGACCCCTTCTCCCCGCCCAAAAAAGCCTTACGTAATTAATGGACGCTCCCTGAAGATTACCTGCGAATTCTGCAAAAATGACAGACATTTTCTTCAAAATGCAGTATTTTTCGAACAAGCATAAGTATTCGGGACTTTCTTTCTTTTGGACGCGGGAATTCTTTCTCTTTCAATTGATCTGAAAAAAATTAAAAACTTGAGAGAAGATATTTTTGAAAAATCGAATTTTCGAATTTTTATCGGAAATAACGAAAGGTACAAAAAAATGTTCACATAAAAGTTTGCACATCTATAAAAGTTCTACAAAAAATACCTCATGGACTTTTGTGATATCTTGCATCTTTTACGAAAAATAAAATGAAAAATTATATTAGAAAAATCCCGGTCTCAAAAATGGTTTAGCCCACATAAAACTAACAGGATGCCTTTTTCATATTAAAAGAAGCTTTAAAAAATATTGCAAAAGTAAAAAAGTTGGAGTTTTCCTGAAACTCATCTTTTCATGTTTTCAAAATTTGATTATAAAAAATAAAGAAGATTTTCTGGTAAGCCCCACCTTTTCTATTTTGTCCATGTTTGTTTACAGTTTCTGCTTATATACGGAAGGTACCTTGTCAGTTTTATGGGTGCTTGACTATATTTGTGGCCAGGAATTTTTTTTTAATATAATTTTTGGCTTTTTCTCTTAAACGATGCAAGAGATCACAAAAGAGCAACATGTAATTTTTTTGGAATATTTCTTGATGTGCAAACTTTAATCTACATATGTTTTTGTACTTTCTTTGTTTCCGAGGAAACCGCGAAAGTTCAATTTCTCGCAAATATTACTATCTATTTCCCTAAGAAAATAAAGATTTAAAAAATTGGGGTCTTTTAGAAAATCCACTTCCAAGAATTCTATAAAAACAGCCGCCATTTTATCATTTTTCTCATAATATTTTTTTTTGCCTAATCGAAAGATCGAGAATTCCCTCGTCGAATAAAAACGAAAATCTCGAACACCTTCGCTCGTTCGGAAAATACTGTATTCTGAAGAAAATTTCAGCTAATTTTTGAGAATTTGCAGGTAATCTTCGATTGGCTGTCACAAATAAAATAAAAAAATTTTGGTGAACTGTAAAATACGTGTTCCCTTGCTTATGATAGAATGATATATCCAAACACCAAATCATTCCGAGACCCTAAACTAGACCTCTCTGAATGATTTGATATGGAATTAGTCAGTTTCAATCTCGTGTCGCATTAAGGATTAAAAATAGCTTAGAAAATTAGATTTTTTCGCGGAGAGTGAAAAAGTCTAAGAGTAAATGAAAACTCAGTGATTCGGTTCTGGAGAAAAGTCTTTTCACATTTGGCTGTGGTTTCATAACAGACCGGAAATGTGAACACCTGTTACCGTCACCATCTAGAATTTAATCAAACCGGATGTCCGGATTTTGGAGCAGTCGATAAAACTCACAAACACCCGTTTTGCTAATGATACAATGTTATGAACCAGAGAAACTGCCAGAGAATTTTCTTCCCATTCCACGATAAGCAATTTCTAGCTTTAGTCCAATCAAATTAATCCAATAAGGCCATTTTCGGAAGCAAAATATATCCAGAATTCTTTTTTCTCAAGATTATCCAGATTGAAGCTTCCATTATGAGATACGTAAAAAGTTCAAAAAACTCGATTTGTAAGGCATAGAATTTTGATTTAAAATAAGTCCTATAAAAATTCTTTGCGACTGTTAGTTTTCGAGAAATGAATTTCTTAATTGAGGGTAGCGTGTTTTCACAGAAGCCTCCGTTTTAATGAATTTCGAATGTTATGAAAAATACTTCGATCAGATTGCTCTTGCTGAATTTTCTAGGTGAGAAAAATTAGTTGCAGAAAAATTTTAATTAACAATTTCGCAGAACTGTACCAAATTATGATAGTAATGTTTTTTCTTGACTTGAGATCAATTTGTTGGACATTGTTATAAAGAAATTTTCAAATTATGAAGGCCCATGGGTAGATCAATAGACTTGGAGAGAAATCAATACACTGGAACCTCAATTTAGAGGCTGCCTCGGGTATGACCTGCGATGTCCGTGAAATCTTTCCAAGAATGTTTATATCGTAAACATTCAGGGCCGTTTCAACCATTTTCAATAGGATTACATAAAATTATTTAACTGTATTTTGTACAAATGTAGATTTTCACTATCATAAAGGATGGACCTCATTTAATAATGAAGACTAATGAATGAAAAGAGGATTTTCCGCGTGTATTTGAAAATCAATGCGAAATATGCACGCAAGTGTTCGAACTGCCCGCTTTGCGGCTACGGAAGTACTCAACTCCGCTGAGCTTGTAGCGCCTCTCTCTCAACTGTTTGGACCCCCTCATCACAGAATGCAGCCGGCGGAAATTCTACGAAGACGGTATATGGAGAGCCGTTAAATGGAGATTCCAGTGCATTGAGAAGAGACCATTTGATCAAAACACGATTTTTCATGAAGAAATATCTATTTTTTCAAATATTTAAACAAAAATTGTTAAAACAATTTGTGTCAATATCCGTCAATGTAAATGTCCGTCAATATAAATGTTCGTAAAAGTCCGCTTGGATGTGTACAACTGTTTGAGACTCCTCGCTCGATCACCGAAGTGAAGCAGCGCTTGGTTCGGTTTTACTCGGATGGGAGTCGTCGTACTATTTGGAGTGCATTATATATCAGTCTTTGAGCTGCCTTCAATCTTGAATTAATACTAATAATAATAATAATTTTATATCAGTTAGGACAATTTCACTACTCCATTCGATTCTATGAAGAAAATTTCGTATAATCCATGCGATGGATAATTTTTTTCTCAACTTAATTTCTTCTATACAATAAATAAACAATTGCATAAGGCGCCGCGTGCTTCAGCATTCTTTCGTGGAATCGAATAGCGTAATCAAGTTTTCTGTAACTCACATATTTGAATAAATTGTAAAGACCATTTTTTTATAATAAAGAATTTTTGTGTAAATTTGAAAAGTGGTTTTTCTTGAAGAACGCAACTATCCATTAGGTGATTCACGAAGCGAATTTTTCATATAGTTTTCCTTGCAATCAATTTTATTGCTTAAACAAAAAATCTGCCCCACCACTACTCTGACATTTTTGGATCTCGCATTCTAGGAAAAATGTTTTTGAATACTTTAAACCTTACAATTCAAGAATATAAGAAGACAAAATTCAATCGAATTATTTTTTATAATAATGAAAGTTCATTTGAACGCAGACTCCTCCGAAAAGACGCTACCTTTAATTAACAAGTTATTTTCTCGTAAACCGTTAGTCGTAAAGGACTCTAGTGTAGGTCATTTTTAGGAGAATTTTATTTTCTACAAATCGAGTTCTTTGAACTTTTTACGTATCTCCGAACCGGAAGCAACAATCCAAACAAAAGTGTTAAAAAATATTCTATTTCAGCAGCATTAATTTGACTGGACTACTTTTCAGCTGCTCTGAAAATCGATTCACGATTCGGGTTCTGACTCTAACCGAGTTAATCGAAGCTTCGTTTAGATTCCACCTAAGCAAAGCCACGAAATTCGTTATATATAGTGTGAGAATTCAAAACGTCGTACGCGAAGAGCAATTTCTAATTGAAACTAGCAGTAGCTGCGGTTTTAATCAACGAATAGCTGGTTAGCCCATGCAAGTG
>JAUMHM010000089.1:2050553-2070619 GCA_032362435.1 Melikaiella ostensackeni | reverse complement strand
TATATATATATAATAGAATATTTGAAAAAATTCTAGACCCTAATGCCAAATCAAAAAACATCTTCTTTACAATTTTAGTAAAATCTTCTTTTACGTTCATTAACGTGATTGTTTGTTATGTATACTTGGTCGAAACAAAATTTTAGAAATTCTATGCTCCATCCCCCAGTTTTGTTCGAATACCCAAAAGACTGATCTCCAAATTTCACCCGGATCGGTTCATATTAACCCGAGCCTCGAAGACCATGAAGTTTCCCATTGATCTAACATGCATGTTGAATGCATTTTCTCGTGGGAAGACGTAGAAAAATACTGAGATAGTTGGAAAAAACTTACTACTTAACGAAATTCCCAATTTCATGCCGAAAATCATTTTTGGGTCAAGGGGCAGAAATTGTGGAAATGGAGGGGAGAAAAGACCACTTTGCTAGATGCTTTTTTATTTGTCAGATTTTCTTCGGGAAAGACTTTAATTGAAGCTATCGAAATGTAGAATCGTCATAAAGATTGAAATTTTATGTGTTTCAGTGTTAGTTATTTGTTACTAGTGGTTAAAAATTAAGACAAATGCGGAAATTTGGAAATGTTTTTGGACCACTATGCTGGAAGCTTTCCTTTTATTCTGATTTCCTTCAAAAATAGCTTAAATTGAAGATATTCGTATGTATAATTGCTATGTTACGATGCTTTTTTATTATTAATAGCTAAAAACTGGGAAAAATAAGAAAATTTGGTTTTTAAGACGACTATGCTGAAAGCTTTTCTTTTAGTGCAATTTTCTTCGGGAATGGCTCAAATTAAAGATCTTGGCATGCAAATATGCAGTAAACAATCAAATTTTCTATCTTGTATTCTTCGTTTCTCTTTCAAAACAGTGATTGGAAAATAAAACAGATGAACGAATTTGACTTTTTAAACCACTATGCTAGAAGCTTTTCGTTCAATCCGATTTTCTACGGAGACGGCTTAAACTGAAACTCTTGGCGTGCAATTATGCAATGAAAGATAAAATTTGTCACGATATAGTGTTGGCTTTTTGTTATCAGTGGTTAAAAAATAAAACAAATGAGGAAATTTGGAAAATCTGTTTTTGGACCACTGTGCTGGAAGCTTTACTTTTAGTCCGATTCTTTTCGGGAATAATTTAAATTAGAGCTCTTGGTGTGTATGGTTGCTATGTTATAAATTTTTTTTGTTCTTAATGGCTAGAAACTAGAAAAAACGAGAAAATTTGGTTTTTAAGACGACTATTCGGAAGTTCTTCTTTTGAACCGATTTTCTTCGCGGATGTCTTAAATTGAAGCTCTTGGCGTGCAACTATGCAATAAAAAATTAAATTTTTTATGTAATATTCTTCGTTCTTCAAAAACAGTGATTGGAAAATAAAAATGATGAGGAAATTTGATTTTTTGGACCACTATGCTGGAAGCTTTTCGTTTTGTTCGATTTTCTACGGGGACGGCTTGAATTGAAGCTCTTGGCATGTAGAATTGTGATAGAAAATAAAATATTCTGTATCACAGTGTTTTTTTTTATTATCAGTGTTTAAATTTAAGAAAAATTTAGAAATGAAATTTCAATTTTTAGACCACTATGCTGGAAGCTTTTCTTTCAGACGCATTTTCTTCGGGAATATCTCAAATTGGAGCTCTTCGTTTTTTGAAAACAGTGGTTAACAAATAAAAATGATAAGGGGATTTTATTTTTTAGACCACTTTGCTCAAGCTTTTAGTTTAGTTCGATTTTCCACGGGGACGGCTTAAATTGTAGCTCTTGGTATGTAGAATTGCGATAGAAAATAAAATTTGCTATACCATAGTGTTTTTTGTTATTAGTGCTTATAAACTAAAAAAAATTAACAAATTTGGAACTTTTGTTTTTTAGACCAGTATGCTGGAAGCTTTTCTTTTAGTCTAATTTTCTTCGAGGGTGGCTCGAATTAAAGCTCATGGCATGCAACCATACAATAAAAAATCAAATTCGCTATGTTACATTCTTCGTTTTATATGTTTATATGTTTTTTATGGGTAGCAAGAAGAAAATGTATTGCGGAAATAAAGTAAAGTAAAGTTTAAATAAATTAAGGTAATTTAAGATGAGAGTTTTTGAATGCTCGTGAAGCGTGTCAAAAGCGAGTCGAGTTGTGACCGAATGACGAAATAACGTTATGTAAATTTTGCACGCCAAAGCTGTCACTGCCTGTCACTTTGAAACTGACTAAAGGCTTCTCCGAAACTGTGTCAGATGGCGCCACGCCGAAATGACTTTTGCTGTCATCTGACGTCATCAGTCAGAAATCGTCCATTTTGGTCACGCGAGACGGGCGTAAAAACTCGCATTTCTAATGCGTGCGTCGCAAAAAATCATTTGACTTTAAAAGTAATGATTAATTTTTTTTTCTTGACGAATTTTGAAGAAGGTACTACGGTGCGTGATTATTTGTGACATATCATCGTGTTCAATTCGTAGACTTACAAAAATCTGTCTTTTTCCCATGTTAAATCAATGGGAAACTTTATGGTCTTTGAGGCACGGATTAATATTATCCGATTTGGTTCATATCTAGACATTATTTTTTCAAGTATTTGTAAATAACTGGAGGATGAGAGCGAGGAATTTCCTAGAGTGAAAAATTAAGGCCACCCTAAGGTACTTACAGTCTCACATCTAGGATACGTGATATATATATTTTTTAAATGTCAAGATCCACATAATTTTCTCAGTTTTCGTTGAAATCGTTTGTTCATTGATAACCACAATCTTCTTTGAACGACAAAAAAAGCATTGTAAAATAAAAATCATACAGTTTTTGGTCATTTCTTATGGGCAAGCCATTGTGAATATTTCAAAAACTTATATTTTCACTTTGCACAAATTTTTGTTGACTTTTTAAGAAGGTTTCTGTCCGCGAAAACAAAAAACTTTGACCAAAAATGAGAAACTTATGTGAATTTTTCATTTTTGTGCATCTTTCTCCATGTAAGTCTAATGGAAAACTACAAACGGTATGCGAGAGAAGTAAATATTAATCGATTTAGCTAAAATTTGGAACGCAACATTTTTCAGCTTTTGAACGAATTACGCATGTGTAAGCAAACGAATTTTGAAAAAATGTATAATTTATACATTTTGCGGTATAAATTAATGAAGAAAGATTAATCTGCAGATTTTCGAGATTCGAGAAAGGGGTCAAGTGACATATAAAAGAGCACGCTGTACATGGTACTCACATCAAGTTAGGTAACTCTTGGGCCAAGTAGAGCACCCCTATTTGGGAACACGGTCGAGCTAGATGGAAAGAATGAAAGGGTTGCCTTTTAAGAATTCGTGCTTTGACTATGAACAATTTCGAGCAACCTTAAATTGAAATTAAATTTTTAAGGGTAACAAAAATTCTTGTTCGTTTACTTTATTTTTCCTTGAGCTTTATTTGTTGTTTATAACAGGTCCAGCATAAAATAAAGAAATTATAAAATCGTGTTTCGCAATGAATTCGTCTTCATTCAAAGACTCAGCTCCCTTTTATTCTTCTTGACTCGGAATAAATAAAAAATTTCGAAGTAAAAGGACGAGAGGAGGATAAAATCTTCAAGTAGAGCGTCGCTTCAATTTCGTCGAAACTTTACTAGTATTTCGAAAGATCCCTCGAGTAAAAAGAGAAGCCACTATTTCAGTGGAGTATTCATCTGGGAATTTTAAACCACCTTACAAAACTTTGTAGGTATCGGTAGTTCTTTAGGGATAAGTAGACGAATAAATTAATGAATAGAATTTATTTAATATAATTAGTGGAAATTTTTCAGATGAAGCGATTCCATTGATGTTCTCTTTGAAAAGAGCCGGTAATAACTCAATCAGTGATGTACAGACAATTCGAGATAAAAATAGAAGAAATTTATTGGTGGTTAATTAAAAGTGGACTTTGGTTTTCTTCATATTTGTTGTTATTGATTCTTATACATGGTATCACGATTCCAATATTAATTTCGCTATTTTTAAAGCATAAGAGGATTATATATAAGCCCAAGTCAAACCACATAAAATGACGAATTTAACAAGGACACTTTGAGACCACTGCTGAATTATGTAGAACATTCGCGGTTCTTTGCGATTGTGTATACGTGTCGATCGTCAGTGCAATTTTAGAAACACTGCAGTTAGCTCACGTTCCATTCGATATATCGCAATCGCGAATTCATTGCGACATGAATGCAAGTAAAATAGAGTGCACGTCATTATTCAACTGCATAAATTACTATGATTTCTACATTAATTCAAATTTTGTCACACGGACATATATTTTATTTAAAGAGAATTAATATTGCTAAAGAGCGAAGCTATTTTTGACTTTTCAACATTTTTTTTTCTCGACCCATCCTAATCAAGGTTCTACTCAAAACTTTAATTTTCCTTATCGCAAGAGAAAATTAGTACACTACCGTCGAAAATTACCTACACGGCTAGCGCGAACGGTACTAAAACTCACTGATGAATTTCAAACACAATAACTCGGTCGAACATTAAGCTAGACATTTTTTTTCAAAAATGACTAGGAAGCTCATGAAAGTCCGCGTCAAATGACCTGTAGTATAGATATATCTGAATTTTTCAACAGGATATATCACTTGAGAAACTGAAAAAAAAATAATTCCTCGAGTTTTGTACCTCAACTCCGACTCGTAGCACGATGTTGAAAACATGAGAAATTCATAGGAAGAAATCCTCAGAAAATTACCTCCTAATGTAAGCCAATTAAATTTAATGAATCTTCAGAGGTTTCATAGATATGACCAAAAATGGCGAAGCATGTCTCCGTCTAGTTTAAGTCATCGATCACCACTGTCGGCTTAGACATTTTCAGTCATATCTCGAAAACCACTGAAGATATTTGAAGCTTTATTGGCTTGGATTAAAGATGAAATATCAAAGATTGCTTCCTGTGAATTTCAGATATTGGAAGATTATACTCTGTTTCTCCCTCATCTTCTTTTTTTCACCACTCTTTGCCACGACAGTAGGCCAATGAATGTTACGACACAAAATGTAACTGAACAATTGTACTTATCATTATATCATTTGATAAATACATATAACCGCACCCACACTATTTTACTATCCAATTTTTAAAAAATATATTTTTTTTATTGCAATTTGAAGTATGTTTTTATTTTTTTAATTGAAAATTCTTTTCCCTAGAAGGACTTACTTTTCTGAGATAGAACTGTTTTTTGTGAAACCTTTTGCGTTTTGTTTCAATGAGTAGTTACTAAAAACTTGACAATCCCGCTAATTGTTATTCAGTTCTTAAAACAAGGAATCATTAACTATTCAATATATGTACATATTTTTAGCAGTAAAGTCGGTAAATTTCACTTTTTGACTTTGTAGAACGGACAAAGAAACAAAAAAAATCTGCCCGCTTCGCGGGCACATTCTCCTCGAGCTCTTGGCACACAGCTTGCACACACACATACACACACACACACACACATTCGTAAAAACATGTTTTCCGAGTTCAAGGGGTCTCAAAACGTAAACATTTGATAAAAACGGTGGAGGGGGTCAAATTTTACACAAATCTAATACATTCTCTGATGAGAATGTAAAAAAAATTTTAACAAAGGGTAAATCGGACGACAAAAATGTATGAATACAGAAAAATAGTTCATGAAACTTTTAACAAGAATTATTGTTTACACTCTTTTCCTAGCTCATATCCTGAAATAGGTTGGTTTCTCGATGAAAATTTCTAGGACTGAAGTTATTTAGAATTTCTCAATCTACAATTTCGGTGGTATACATTTGCATCGAAAAACGACCCGATTTCGAGACATGAGCTAAGAAAAGAGCATGCGACTCACGTGGTGAAACTCACCCTTTTCTCCCAGGGTGGATTACTCGGAACGCGTGGCCCGCACGGGAAAAATGTATAGTATAATTCTTGTTGAATATTTCATACACTACTTTTGTGTACGAATCTATTTTTGTCATCCTATACACTATTTTCGAAATAATCGTCAAAACCCAATTTTGGGGGGAAGTTTACTCGATTTAAGTGTATTTTAATCCCACATCTCAAGTCAAACTAGATTGATATCAATTTTCAATGCCTCAAGGAATATACGTGCCAAATATCGACACATTCTGACTTTTTTCTGGAAAGAGGCTAAAAATGCTTAAAACTTTTGGTCCGCCATCTTTAATTTTGTTGACCTTACATTCATTAACAGCAACCCCAAAATCTATATAAAAAGTACTTTTTGGCTCTAAGACTCAATTTCTTCAACTTACCTGTATTTAACTTTATAATCTACTTTCGTTAAATTTGTATTTTTTGAACAAAAATTTGGTTTTCCAAAAACAGCGGGTAAGTCTGATTTTTTAACTTTTTAGTACATACTCTTAGTAACACAATTCAAAAGATATAATAAAAATTCATCGCGGGATGCCGGATTCCGTGGTATAAACCTTATTTAACTTTTTCTTGTAATACGAAACTTTGGAATTTCCCAGAGTGGACCGGCTGGTTCGTAAATGCCAAAGTCCAGTGAGTCAGCCTAGGATGAAACACTTATTATTTGAAAAGCTTGATACTTATAATAATTTGAAAATTGATATAAAATATGCATGTACAATAAAAATTCTAGACTCTAGTACCACTTTTTTAAACATCTTCTTTACAATTTCATACTGATGAATGGTATACTACTACCCCATCTGTAAGTTACAAAGCGCTTAGCATGGCGAATCGTTCGGTCACAGGTGTCCCACTGGATCGTCCAACATTAGTGATATTCGTAGTCAGACACATGATTTATGAGACAGCTTATTCTCTCACACAGCCACTTTAGTCTATCTGAAGACACGAAGCTTAATGTTCAGAATACGCTGTTTCATCGAAAAACTGAATCACAAGAAGCTCTTCTGTCAGGTTGATTAATTTCCAAAGACAGATCTTAAATCTTGAATCTTGAATCTGCGTATAACATGTTCAAATTAATTTATTCAAGATATATATTATATAAAAAGATCTCACCACCGCCACTGTGTCAGCAATTCCATTCAGGATAGGATATGATAGAAAAGTCTGGACATGCTAGGATAGGGTAGGGTAGGGTAAGGTAGGAAAGGAAAGGAAAATTGAAAAAAGGTTGAAAATTGGTTGTTTTTATATATATTTTTTGTTTTAATTTTATAGTTTCTGAAGCATTAACATAAAATCATACTTAAGCTTTCGTTCTAACGTTTAATCAATCAGCTACCAAGTTTCATTGAAGTCGGTTGAGAATTGGGCTGACAATCCGACAAAGGTTCAAAATACATAATTATTTCAGATAAGAATTCTTGTTAGCTTATTTGTTCTTGGTGGCGATGCGCTACCGCGAATCCAGATATAATTTATTAGCATTTACATTGTAATAAATTCCTCTCACGAGACGAAACAGCTCCTCCTATATTTCTAACACATCATTAGGTGTTTCGCCAGTTATGTGTTGCTACTACGATTTCAACATGAGGATATTTAATTTTACGTTCTAGAAGTGTTGCAAGCTGAAGAAAAATAAATTATATCTTTAGTTAGTGAAAAAGGAAAGGTTTCGGAAACTGACCAAGGTTTTTTTTCATCTTTCGCGTAAAAGTCTGCAAAAACTGTCGGTTCCGAGACCGCTGATGCAGTGTGGACTGTGGACAAAGCCCTTAGCTCGAGGTTTCTATCAGAATTACTCACTTTTCCGGAAGAGTGCTAAAGTTTTTCATGCGAAAGGGACGAGGGAAGAAAAAAAAGTAAGCTGCTACACTACTGTATATAACGATCACGCGCTCATTACTAGAGCATCCTCGACGTACCAGACAACCAGACTTCATTTCTGTTGCACCTATCGGGTGTGTCAAAAAACATATATATTTTAAACTGAAGACGCAATATCAAAACCTATTTCAAAACTTTTTTAAAAATATTATTTAATGGGTTTATCCTCAAAATTGGTGTGGAAATTGAATAACCGGTCTGATGCTCTAACAATTCTTATTTACCAAATTATCCAAAGGAGATCTTATTCCCTTCAATTTAGTCCCCTTTTCAATCCCTACACCACTCCATACGAATCTTCCACTGTTTGAATCAATGTTGCATGTCCTTTTCTGAAAGGTCTTTCACGATCCGTGCCGATTTTTCCTTCACAGCATCCACTGACTCGAATCTGGTTTCTTTTAGCTCAAACTTGATCTTTGGGAACAGAAAATAATCACATGGGGCTGGGTCAGATGAGTACGATTGGTGCTCCAATACAGGAATCATGTTCTTCGACAAAAACCGCTAGATAGACAGCGCCTTGTGTGCTGACGCGTTGTCCTGATGAAGAATCCACGAGCCGTTCTTTCACATTTCAGGCCTTTTTTTTCTTACGCGTGTGAATTTTCATTTAAAATTTGTCTCACAGTTTCTTCATTGATTTTCACTAAGTCAGCAATTGCTCGAATGCTCAGGCATTGATTCGTTCGAATAATTTCACTCACTTTTTAGTGTTACCATCAGTTTTCGATGTGCGAGGACGGCCAGGACGCGGATCGTCTTCAATCATTTCCCTCCCCTCCTTAAATTTTTTGAACCAATAAAAAGCTTGAAAACGAGATAGACACTCATCACCATAAACTTCCTTTGAGACATTATACGTTTCTGTAGTGGGTTTTCCAAGTTTCAGAAGAAACTTCAGTTTACGTGCTGTTCTACTTTCACACTCAACATAATTCCGGCAGAGCTCAGGTAGGCGGTCAACTTCGAAGAAAGGTTACTGTCGTACTGAGGGTCGTACAACCTTGAAATTTAGAGAGTAGGGGGGGGGACATTGGTCAACATCAGACCCTGCTTGTTGTTGCTAAGACTCGAGCATCTGGAAAAAAAATTCAGTCCGGTTATTCAATAGACACACCTCGTATACCGTGAAACGGGAAACAGCGGGACATGTTTTAAGGTTTTTCTTAACAAATCAGACGAAGCAACTATAACAAAATAGTAATGCTCTAAATATATAATTTCTGACTCTTGTTTTTGCATTTCGCCAAGGTAAAATATTTAATTTAGCTATGAGTAACTAACTATTGCCATTCAAAATAAATGTTGCTTCACGTCATAACCTTATAAGTGTAAATACACAAAATAAATTAATTTAGGAAATTCTGCCTGTTTGGACTTTCAGAATACTTTTTTTTAAAGTCTCAACAGACGATCCCACATTCGGTGTGTAATTTCTGACCAAGTCCGACTTTCCCCTACAAATTCGGAACTTTTTGTAAAAGTCTTTCTACAGGTAAAACCAAGAATCTTATCTAGGTTAAAATTTGACATTATTTTGTTTAGATAATATGCTACGAGTGTCGTTTGATAAGTAAGGTAAATTTCCCGCTAGATGGCGCCAAAATAAACTTTGTAGTATATGGCCAAGAAACAGCACTCTTCAAATTAACCTCTAACAAGTTTGAACCAAACCCGATGGTTAGTTTGTGTTTGACATCAAAGCCGAGTTAGACGTATGGACGAGACCTGGACCCACCACTATATACCCGAGACAAAGCAGCAGTCTAAGCAGTGGGTACTGTCTAGTGAAAGTGCGCCAAAGACTGTTTTGTCAGCTTGGAATGTGATGGCCACAGTATTTTGGGATTTCCAAGGAATTACCCCCATTAATTACTTGGAGAAGGGTAAAACTATAACAGTGAAACAGTATAAAAGTACTATGCATCATTATTGGACCGTTTGAAGCTGAGCTACAAACAAAATCGTCATGATTTGCCTATAAAAAATTACAGTTTCATTACGACAACGCACCGACTCACACGTTTACAATCGCAATGGCAAAAATACACAAACTGGGCTTCGAACTGATTCATCATCCGCCTTATCCTCCAGATTTGGCTTCGTGCGACTTCTTTCTGTTTTCCAACTTGAAGACCTGGCTCGGTGGAAGGAGATTCTCGTACAATGGAGAAGTAATCGATGCCGTAAAAACGTATTTTGCAGACCTCGAAAAATCTTACTTTTCTGAAGGAATGAAAAAATTGAAATCTCGCTGGACTAAGTGTATGGTCCTCGAAGGAGACTTTGTTGAGAAATACGAGCAAACTTTAAAAAAAAATGTTTACTTTCTTTTCTACCGAATTTATCAACAGACCCTCGTATATCATAGTTGACATAAGTATATAAAAAAATTGCAAGTCAAGTTTGGGAGATTTAGAATACCAAGGTTACTTAAAATATTTTGAATTTCAAGATATTTATGAAATTTTCCTTTAGAATGAATAAACTTACGAAACTAGATAAATTATTAGGGAAAATGTTGTTCCTTCGTAGCCGACGTTCCATGTAATTTTTTTTTCTTATTAAACTCTTTTCATGGACAGTATTTCACTTTTTTTGTTAAGAAAATGCAATGTTCAGTTTTTCTCTGAAATCAAATTTAACGACTACATTGTTACGGGAGAAAGATTTTTTTTGCTGGAACTCTTTTTATCGCGACAATTTACAAGAAAATGTGAAGAAAAGCTCTCTTCTTCATAATAAAGTTAAATGTAGTCTCAAATTTTTGTAACAAAAAAATCTTAGTCGCATGAAAAAAGAAATATGTTTTCCTTTGTAATATAGTTTCTATAGTTCATAGTTTTAGAAAAATGTCGGAAGAATGCTTTCTTCTTTACAAAAAAAAAGTGGAATACTGTTTGAAAAAGGGTTTAAGATGAAAAAAATTTAGGGTTAATACCGGTAAGTGTGATACAAAATTCAAAAGTTAAATTTTAATCAATGATATTTCGAATATTTGAGAAGATTCTCGTTTCGAATTTTTCCAAAATTATATCTTTGCATATTCTACATTTAATCGCCCCCTTTTGTAATCAGCAAAAATTTATATGCAAAAACATTTTTAATTCTATTGGCTAGTGTGTCAATAATTTTCAATTTTCCGTCATTACGGGTAAATACGTGTAAAAAACACCCTAAATTCAAGATTTCACAAGATTGAATTTTCATAACTGTTAATAAAATGTTCAATGATTCTCAAAATATATGTTTGCTTTCAATTTTCCATTATCTCTAAGAAGATAAGGAAAAATTGAAAGAGTAAATTTGACTCTGATACAAGAGTCTGAGTGATATTTGAAAAATTACCTATTTCACATTGTATTATTCCTAAATTCATTTAAAAATCATTTCACTGTATAAATGTACCTTAAGAAAGTATTGTTTTACGATTAGTATTATGTACTGACATTTTAATTGTAAAATAAGATTTATTAAACTCTCCAACTAACTTCGAAGTGTTCACAGATTATTGTACTTCCGAATGAAAAATAAGAACAAAAAAAAACGTTATAATACGTATATTCAAGTAAAATATGATAATCTGTCTTCATTCCTTAAAAAAATTCAACAAAAGGTATTTTATGTAGGAAAAATTCAAATTCAAAGACCGAATGGCACAATTACGAATTCAAGTTTTCCAAAAAGCCTGTCAGTTTCTTCAAAAATTATATTGATTAAAGCAATAATTAATGAGAGTCCATTTTCTCTGCAAATAATTAGAGATATCAACTTAATATTATACCGAAAAAAGTTAATAACTAATTTGTTTTTTATTACAAATGTCTTCTCTATCACACTTACCCGTAGTAACCCTACATCAAAAAATATGGACCGGAAAAAACCAAAACTTTTTCTGCGTGGTATAGTTTATGAAGATCATATCATTAAAGGAAAATGCCTTTTCATTCACTCTTAATACATCATAACTAAAACTTGTAGTTTCGAAAATGAATTAGAAAGAAACATATTTTTTTCTTTAAATGCTTTGACCATTCGTAAAATGCTTTTCTAAAGAAAAATAAAGTACGGACCGTATTTCCTTCATTCAAATAAAAATTTGAGTGGCTTATGTCTTAAAGTTTTTAAAAATTCAAGTAAGCTTGGTACTCACCGGCAGCCTCAGTTTGGGAAAGAGGTTAATCAAGTGTCTAGTTCTGTTATTGGTACTTATTAAACTGATCGAACTGAATAATCTAATGAACAAATTGGGTTCATTCCAAAAAAAATCTGGTTCAAATAACCAGAATGTCGAGCTAAATATGAACTTACAAGACATTCTAGTTGTTTTGACCACAAGTCTGGTTATTTTAACTCGAATTTTGGTTCTTTTAACGAGAATTTTTTCGTAAAAATGTATTTTATTGAAAAATTCCAGTTGCTTCTACCAGAATTCTGACTGAAACGATCATAAAATGCGGTTAAAACACATTTTTACCAGAACCATTTTTGAGTGTATAATTATTATCGATTATTCATTTCTTCATTAGAAAAGAACAAAAAATTATTAGAAACATCAATACTTTTTCTCACTTTCACCTTAAAAATGAGCCTTTACTTGCAATAGACCGATAAAAGTAGGTTTTAGTAATATTTCCTAAAAAAGTAGCCAAATAGTAGGAATATTGTCTCTGTTTTTGAAGAATGGCAATCTTGTTTTCATGAGAGCTACTCTATAGAAACTTTAAAATCCATTACAACAAAATAATTAAACTTTCAAAAAATAGTTCAATTTTGAATCTACAAAGATGAATTTTCAACAAAGAAGATTATTTCCCATACCTAAAGTCGAATTTTCAACAAAATACATGAATCTCTCAACAAATAGTTGGACTTTCAACTAAAAAACATAAATTTTCTGAACAAAAATGAAATCGTTGAATTTACATTTGAAAAAATTACTCTTCAATGAAAAAGAACGAATTTTCAACCAGTTGATTCAATGAACAAAAACGAATTTTTAACAAAATAGTTTAATCCTCAGCCAAATAGAACAACTTTTAAGAAAGAAGATTAATTTTCTACTCAAAAAGACGAATTTTCAATAAAAGATTTGAGTTTTCAAACTAAAAAGGCAAATGTTTAAGAAAACAGTTGACTTTTGAACCGAAAAAGATGACATTTCAAGAAGAAAGTTAATTTTCAATCAAATATTTGAATTTTCACCTATTCAAACCTTTATTTAATTATCTGAATTTTCAAAAAATTGAATTTTCAAAAAAATTTCGAAAAAAATCATTTAAATTTATTTAAATATTTGAATTTAAATGTTTGAATTGTCAAAAAATATATGTTTTCGACCAAAAATGGAATTGCAAAATTTTCAACTTATGAAGCATAAATTTTCAACGAAAAATAGAATAGTTGAATTTTTAAGTTACGAAATTTATTTTTATCTAAATAAAAAACGAATTTCCAACATATTAGTTTAATTCTCAACCAAAAAGGTGAATCTTTAAAAAAATTAATTCTCAACAAAGTAGTTCAGGTTTCAACCAAGTAGTTGAAGTTTTAACCAAAAAGATGGATTCTTAACCGAATAGTTAACTTTAAGCCAAAAAATGGATTTTCTACCCAATAGGTTAACGTTCTACCAAAAAAAAAAATTTTCAACTAAATACATTAATTTCGAAAAATTGTTTAATTTTGAAGCAAAAAGACGAATTATCTGGAAATCAATTCAATTTTCAATCCAAAAATATGATTTTTCAACAAAAAAGTTAATTTTCTACCAAATAGTTAAATTTCAAATAAAAAGTTTAATTTTTCGAACTGTCTACCGTTACGGAATTTTCCGTAAGATCAGCCCCTCTCCAGCTGGTTCAGGGCTGAAGTCACGGAATTTCCCGTAACTCTAGCCCTAGTGCTATAAATGACCGGGTTGGTCTTACGGAAAATTCCGTAACACTAGTCAGTGCCTTAATTTTTAACCAAATAATTTAATTTTCTACAAAAATAGTTGAAATTTCAGCCAAAAAAAACTAATTTTTAACAAAGTAGTTCAAGTTTGAACCATGTAGTTGAATTTTCAATAAAGAAAGATGGATTTTTTACCAAATGATTAAGTTTTCAACCAGAAAAATGAAATTTCTACCAAATAGTTGAATTTTTAAATCAATAGTTGAATTCTTAACCAAAGGTATGAATTTTCAAGAATAAAAAGTTAATATTTAACTAGTTTAATACTACCAAAGCGTTAAATTTTCAAACAAAAATGACGAATTTTCTACAAAACAGTTGAATTTTCAACCTAAGAATATGGTTTTTCAACAAAAAAGTTAATTTTCTAACGAATAGTTATGTTTTTAAATTGATAGTTTAATTTTTCGAACTGTCTACTATTACGGAATTTCCCGTAAGATCAACCCCTTTCCAGCTCGTTCAAGGCAAAAGTCACGGAATTTTCCGTAACTTTGACCCTAGTGCTATGAATGACCGGGTTGGTCTTACGGAAATTCCGTAACACTAGTCAGTGCCTTAATTTTTAACCAAATAGTTTAATTTTCTACAAAATTGTTGAATTTTCAGCCAAAAATCTGAGTTTTCAACAACAAAGAGATCATTTTCAAGTAAATAGTTTGATATACTACGAAAGCGCTGAATTTTCAAGCCAAAATGACAAATTTTCTACGAAACAGTTGAATTTTCGACACAAAAATGTGATTTAAAAAAATAATAATAATTTTCTACCAAATACTGAAATTTTCATATAAAAAGTTCAATTTTTCGAAGTGTCTACCATTACAGAATTTTCTGTAAGATCAAATCTTTGCTGCTTGTTCAGGGCTAAAATTACGGAATTTTCCTTAACTTTAGCCCTAGTGCTATACTAGACCGGGTTGGTCTCGCGGATAACCCCGTAACGTTAATCAGCGACTTAATTTTTAACCAAATAATTAAGTTTTCGACCATAAAATGAATTTCGTACAAAGTAGTTAAATTTTTTATTAATAATTGAATTCTTAACCATATGTTTGATTTTTTAACCAAAAATATGAATTTTCAACAACAAAAAGATGATTTTCAAGTAAAGAGTTTTAATTTAGTACGAAAGCGTTAATTTTTTAAGCCAAGATGATGAATTTTTTATAAAACAGTTGAATTTTCAACACGAAAATATGATTTTTCAACAAAATAGTTGAATCCTCAACCAAAAAGATGGATTTTCAACAAAAAAGTTGAATCCTCAACTAAAACAGATTAATTTTTCACCAAAAAGTTGCATTTTTAATCGAAAAGTATGAATAGTATTACCGCAAAAAAGCTAGCCAAATAGAGTAGCCTCATGCAAAAAAAGTAGCTAATAGTGGGGGAGTGCGAGGCTTGCAAAGGATTTTTATCTCTTTCTTTTAGAGAATGGCAATCTATTTTTTGCATAAAAACTACTCTATAGAAAGTTTAAAATCCATTACAATTCTATTGTGCAAACCATGAGCTCGTAACGATATCGATTATAGGAAATAGACGCAATACAATCTTCTTCTGACTCTCACAACTGAACGAAATCGAAAAGGGATTTCCCGAAAATAAAACGAAACGGTTACTACACTTTGAACATTGATAGTGTTATAAACGATATAAACAGGGTAATTTTTCAATAATGCCAGGACATCTGTTCGATAAAGATATAACTAAAATGCTATTCTGAGTCGGTAGGAAAGCGCTCTTCCAACTGGAACGCTGAACAGAATTTCAAGCTAGAATTACTCAATTGCCTATGTATACATATATGCGAAATGTACGATGCGAAATGTACGATGCAATATGTGTTTTCCATGAACTTTCGCATAAATCATTTCTTATATGCGTATATCTGAAGCGAATTATTGCACCAAATTTCTTTCCTACTTTCTATTCAAATTTTATATTAGGTTCCTCGTTACAGCGAATGACTTCATGTGCTATTATAAATACTTTTTACTACTGGAATAGATTTTAGAATTACGGATATTGATTTATTTTCAGATGAAGGTAATGGACTAATCTGCATGCTGAATAAAAAAAAGGAGGAAGGCCAAGTATTTATTGGTAAGGGGCCGCCCATAAACTACGTTACCAATTTTGTGCTACTTTCGACCCCCCCCCCCCCACCGTCCTCCCTCATTAACAACTGTAGTTTAGTTTTAATGCCAATATGATTTTGGTAATCAATCAAGAATAATTGAAAATATTAAAATATCAGACTGGACAGCACAAAATACTCTGAAAACAGGGGAAACAGGGTGATTTTTAACGAAAATAGGGGAATAAATTCTTTTACGCAAAATTAATGTAGATACCATATTGAACTCAATATGGAACGCTTTAAGTTCCTAAGAATTCAAATCGAAATACATTGCATTTTCAAGAAAATACTTGAATTTTGAATCAACAAATATTTTCTACTAAAAGATATAAAATTTCAACCCAAAAAGACGATTTTTCAAAAAAAAAAATAATTTTCAATCGAAGAGTTGCATTACCAACCGCATGGTTGACCCTTCAAGCAAAAAAGACGAATTTTCAACAAAATAATTAAAGTTTTAACCAAATAGTTGAATTTTCAAGCCAAGAAGACGAATTTTTTCGAAGACAATTGAATTTTCAACAAAAAGGCTCATTGTCAACTAAAAAAGATGTCATTTTCACCGTAAAAGATGAATTTTCAATCCAAAGGGTGGAATTTTAACAAAAAAGTTGACTTCAATAAAATGGTTGAATTTTCAACATGAAAAGTAGAATTTTCAACAATAAAGGTAATTTTCTACCAATTCGTTGAATTTTCAAATGAATAGTTTATTTTTCAACCAAATAATTGAGTTGTCTACAAAATAGTTGAATTTCCAACAAAAAAGTGCAGTTTCAACCAAGAAAGATGACTGTTCTACTATAAAAGATGAATTTTCAATCCAAAAGAACGAATTCTCAACAGGAAAAAATTTAATTTTCAATCAAACAGTTGCATTAACAACGAGAAAGTTGACCTTTCGAGCAAAAAATAGAAATTTTCAACAAAATGGTTACATTTTTAACTAAATAGTTGAATTCTCGAACTAAGAAGACGAATTTTTTCGAAGACAAGTGAATTTTCAACAAAGAGGCTCATTTTCAATTAAGAAAGATGATTTTTTTACCGCAAAAGATGAATTTTCAATCCAAAAGGACGAATTTCTAACAAAAAAGTTGAATTTTCGACCAAAAAAGATGACTTTAATAAAATTGTTGAACTTTCAACACGAAAAGTTGAATTTTCAAATGAATAGTTTATTTTTTAACCATATAGTTGAATTTTCAACAAAAAAGTGCATTCTCAACCGAGAAAGATGACTGTTCTACCATCAACAAAAGAGTCAAGTTTTCAAGCTAAAAGTCGAATTTTTTGAAGACTGGTGACTTTTGAGCCGGAAAAAATGAAATTTCAACAAGAAAGTTAATTTTCAACAAAATATTTGAATTCCTAACTGAGAAATATAGGTTTTGATCCAAAACTAGGATCATTAAAATTTCAGTTTAAAAAAATTTAATTGTCGAAGAAACGAGTTTTTTTACCAACTGAATTCAACAACAACAGAAAACACGAATTTTTAACAAAATAGTTGAATCCTCAACCAAAAAGATGAATTCTCAACGAAACACGTGATACTTGCAATTTCAACCAAACAAGAATTTAATTTGAGATCGAAAACAGTTGAATTATACTTGAAGAAGAACGAATTTTCAATAAAATAGTTGAATGCTCAACTAAAATAGACTGATTTCCAACCAAACAGTTGCAATTTTTATAAAAAGGATGAATTTTCAACCAAGAAGATTACCTTCTAACCAAAGAAGATGAATTTTCAACAAAATACGTGCATTGTTAACCAGGAAAGATCAATTCGCAATTAAAAATATCAATTTTTAACCATAAATGGAATAGCTGCATTTTCTTTAAAAAAATATTCACAACCAAAAGAAAAAAAAACAAGTTTTCACCAAAACATTTGCATTTACAACCAGAGGGATGAAGTTTCAACTAAAATGATGAGTCTTGAACCATAGAATAATAATTTTTAACAAGAGAGTTCAATATTCAACAAAATAGTTCAATTTTCAACCGAAAAGATGTTGTTTTGAGAAGGAAGATTAATTTTCTGCCAAGAAAGACGAATAATCAACGAAATACATGAGTTTTCGATAAAATAATTGAATCTTCAACTAAAAAAAGATTAATTTCCAATTAAATAGTGAACTTTTAACTAAAAAATTTATCAAAAAAAAAAATCATCAAAAATTCTTTGAACAGGGCTCATTTGACGCGGAATTTAATAGCCCTTCCAATGCTTATACAAATTACTCTATTTCATTTTGTTCCAAACACATAACATGCGAGAAATGAGTGCATAGTTTGATCGCTAATTTTCCAGGTATCCTCATACTCTTGGACGATACTGTAGGTTAACAAATTTTTTTAATTGTCTCATTACACGTAATGCTGTTAAAATACTATATTTAAATAATATTTGCTTACGCACAATAAAAAATTTTTCCACTCATATGGAACTGAAAATTTAAAAACATGCATTGAAATTAAAGTACATCTGTTGGAAGTTTCTCCCACTCATGTAACTGAAAATTAATAAACACGCAAATGAAACTTAAGACACCTGTAACTGACTTTTTAATTCCCGGATACACGAAATTTTTTGTACGTGAGTGAAAAACACTTCCAATTGTGCACTATAATTCAGTCAGATTTGTCTAACAGTGCTCGTCACAAAATTGGACTGTGTGAATATTATACTTTATAATGAACTTTCTGCATCGAGTTTTACTTGTTAACTTGTTATGTTATGACGCACCTCATATAATCTGTCTGCTCAGGAAACCAGTAGTCTAATAAAACGTAGATAACACTACACAAATTCACTTGTCACGAAAATTCCTAATTGAAGAAAGTGCTTCGTTGTAGAGCGTTATATATGTCTCGTGCTGCGAAGCGAACTTCCGCTAATTTGCATTTTACAGCGAATCATCCCCTGCACCAACTAGTCTCTATTCTCGTTTTTCTCTGAAAAAGAGTGTTTTTTTTTTTAATTTACGTCCACCGGCTATCAAGGAAGATCGAGCTCACAAAGCTTGAAAACACCACTTCAAAATCACTTTTACGCTTCATAGAAGCAAATAAATTACGACTTTCATAATTCATTGTTCAGTCATCAACCATATCGAAAGCTATATACTAGGGTGATTCAAGAAAGGCTTTTTTAGCAAGTAGCATTCATACAAATTCTTCCTTTCGGTGTCAAAATGACTCCTGATTCTTGACAGAATATAAAAAAAATGTTTAGTAAACTAGTACAAAATTCCTACGTTAAAGAGAATTTGATGTAATTAATAGTTTTCGTTTTTTGGTGTAGAAGTGCTAGTTTCACGTGAAGCTGGCATACTACAAGTTATTAACAATAATAAAAATGTTGCAATTTCATGCTTGGCACAAAATCGTCAGCACAAAATTAGCAGGAAATTCCTACGTTAAAAAGAATTTCATGTGATTAATAGTTTTCGTTTTTTTGTGTGGTAGTGCCAGCTTCACGTGAAGCTGGCATTACTACACGTTGCTGAAAAAATTACAGGGCATACAGTTTTTTCCGCGGCTTAAATTAGCACAAAATCAGCACAAAATTATTGCATGTAATGACTGATTTTTCTAATGGTTAATTTTTCAGGCAGATTCAACTTCCTTATATGAAGTTTATTGAGTAATTCTCCCCCCTCCCCATTTCGCATGTGATTTGGAACAGTTTGTAGCGACCTACATTTAAAATAGAAACCACGGAATGATTATCCGCTTGTTGTATTGTAACTTTTAACAGGCTCGAATAGTGGGTTGTAGTTCCGGACTGGGAAATGGGAAATCACATCTATCAGAGCTGCCTCGGCTGTCATGGTTCGTATCCTAGGATGGAGGAAAATGGACAGTGCTTTGCGACTCAGAAGCCCATGCTGGGATTAGTGCAGCAAATCCAGTGAAAAATGGGAAAAATCATGTCTGTCCCAAGTAAAGCTGATTTAGACGAGTCAAACTCACTAAGAGCTTAAACTTCAGAGCAACGCGTTGAAAGGGATAAATGTAATATTGCGTTATTCTTGCAACCATTTATATATTCGTTCAGGGCTTATTCTAAGTAAAATTTACAACTACACAAATAACTGACGGGGGGGGGGGGGGGGGGGGGGGGGGGGGGGGGGGGGG
>JAUMHM010000089.1:2001740-2050543 GCA_032362435.1 Melikaiella ostensackeni | reverse complement strand
ACACAAATAACTGACGCCCCCCCCCCCCCTTTCGCAACCATGTTCGAAGACAAGTTTGAATTTTGGGATTTGTCTCAAACTTAGGAAAGTACCCCGCACAAAATGTATGGAAAAGGCCTTTCGGTCAAAGTCCGATCAAGTTCGGTTTTCTGATGCTTCAGGTAATAGTTATCAAAAGTCGTAATGAGAAAATTTCACCGAAAGCCTTTTCCAATACATTTTGTGCCAAGTCATTTGAGAAACAATAGTGATCAGGCATATGGTTCGAGAAGGTTCGGAAAATATAAAAAAAAGAGAAAGATCCACCACCAAACATATTGCTGTCTAAATCTTTAAAATTAAGATTTCAATCTGTTTTCTCTTATTATGAAAGGCCTTTTGAGCGAAAGATATGGTTCTAGGAAAGATTCGAAGGCGGTGAACCGGAAGTAAAAAGTTCCTTCCGAGGTTGGCATGTAGCTCGAGGGTACTAAAGGTACACACGAGTTTCTTCCCGTACGGTTGAAGTGAAAAGGATCCTTTTATCGGGGAAGCAAAAGTCCTTCGAAAGAGAGAAAAGATGAGAAAAAGAGATGTTGAGGAATCTAGCAAGAAGACACTTGATGTACCAAGTCATATACGGAACGATATTTGAATAATGCGATGGATGCGATGGGAGTGCTACTGTATAGATACAGAAATATATATATTCTTTTCGAGAACGTTTCGAGCATCAATTTTATTCTTCTATCGTCATATCACGATTGATATGATTGAGACATCGACTTTTTGAAATGTGTTTTATATACTCGACGGTGTGCCAAGATATACATTTGTATATCTTGGCTTCTGCAGTTGAAAAGATTTATTTTGATATCATGATATGTAGCAATAGGATTCAATGATCGTTAGTTCAATAGATTGATATCATTGAGACATAAACCGTCACGCTGAATCTAATGGTAAACATTTGATCTACAGCAAAATGATCCAAGAATATAACAGTATTTTGTTTTTTCATATTGTACAGATTTTCGTATCAATTAAATATCGTTGCAGCAAAAACGATACCTTCAGATTTACTGCGTTTTAAAATACGTTCTATACACTTCACTGTGTTTTTGTGCTCATTTTTATACAAGGTATTCAATCTATGTACAATTTTATATCTTGGTTTCTGCAGTTAAAAAAAATTATTTTGATATCGTGATATGTAGCAATGGAATTCAATAATCGTTAATTAAAAAAATTTATGTTATTGAGACATAGACTTTTTGAAATACGTTTTATATACTCCACTGTGTTTTCGTACTCATTTTTATACAAGGCATGAAATTTTATACAATTTCATATCTTGGTTTCTACAGTTGAAAAGATTTATTTTGATGCAATGATGTGTAGCAGTGAAATTTAATAATAATTTAATAGCGTACGGTATCATTATTGGAGACAGCGAATTACAAAGCGAGAATTCGATGTGCGACAGAGGAGTTGGTTCACTTTAGTTTCTCAACACATAACGTTGCATTTCAATGTCCCTTGCTATTAAGTTTCCAATGAAATGTGCACTGTTGAGTTACCAAACAAGTTGCGAGTTTCGTATGAAAAACATCTAATATATCTATGCTAATCAGGTTTATTGAACTATGCCTTTAAAGCGACACTTGTTATCGTTCACAAAAATGGACGAAGTATTACTTCAAAATAAATGTTCTTTTCTTGTATTCAAACATAAATATTAACCATTTGATAAAATTATAATATACATTTCGTAATATTACAAAGGACTCGATCCGAAGTCAGGTTTAATTATTGACCTTTCACAAATAATATTTATAATATAACTGCACACGGTTGATCAGTTTTACGTAATACCACACGCCCATACAGAGTAATTAACTTTACAGATTTATCATTTATATAATTTAGCTTTGAAATCGAATATAAATGTTTTGAATGATTCAAATTATTCTTCATCATCAACACTGAGTGAAAAAAGAAAGTACCATTTGGATTCCAAATAAAGTCTCACAATAGTACCAAGTAGGAGAGAGACACATCAGTACTACAGTACAAATTTTTCTTGAAATATAGGGACGAAAGTACTAGGAGAGTTCCATTTTAGTTCTCTCACATTCTTTTCAAACCACTTAATTTATATGTAAAAAAAATCATGTTGAAACAGAACGGATTTTTAACTTGTTTGGTACTTTAGTTCTATTTCAGCAGGACATTTTTCAAACACAAGTCCTGTATAAAGAACATTGGCTCTTTTCTTACTTGGATCGATATTATGAAATTCAAATAACTAACCAAGTACTTGCGAAATTTATCGAAAATCAAGTGGATTATTTATCTTTTTATGAAACTTAACTGATTTACATGTTATAAGACTTTTTTGCAAAACAAAGCAGAGTAGAACCAAAGCAATATTCTATCACAGAGCTTGCAGCAAAACAGGACAGTAAATAAAGTTTAATTAAACTTCTTGAGTCTGCTGGTCGCCGCCAGTTGTGCAGAAATGGTAGGAAAATTGGTAGTCAGATCTTGGCTCCAACCGTGGCACAATATTATCTCCCATTTCCCATTCCAAAAAGTAGACAGACGACAACGACTCGTACCCATAACGAAATCTTAAGAAAATTTTCACTGCGAAGCTAACCAACAAGGCGATAAAACTTTGCAGGAACTCATTCGAATTGCAATTGTTCATTTGCCTTGAATATAATAATAAGTTTATAAATAGCATCGGTTTATTCAAGTTAAACTTTTATTGTCAAAACTTATACCTAATATGGTGGTCCAAGAAAGGCTTATTTTTTTCCTAAAATGTCTCTAATAGAAACTATTCCTTTTGGTGTCAAAATGTACTCTGAATTTTGTTAGGATTGAAAAAGAGTATTTAGGTGTCTCTCAAGCCAATTTTTATAAAAATTGCTCATTCTATTTCAATTTCCATTGTTGATAGATTATTTTACTTTGGAATAGATAAGTAAGTAAGGGATGTATAGGAGAAGGGATAGGCTTTAGTTCAATCTAGAAGTCACTTGTTGCTCAATTAGACAAGACACACTTTCCACAGCACCGTTCTGACATGCGTCTCTGAGCAATCTCTCCAGCAATTACCCCAGGTGAAGAGCTTTACAGAGTCATCATAAATCGCAATTCACACATAAACACTCAAACTGACTTATAAGCCCATAAGAAGATCCATACTCTTTACCCCAACCACATCCACTAAGCAAATCTCTTCACGAGAGGCCATGAGTATCCAAAATCTTTCGTTGTATGCGTCACTCTTCTTCATATAAACAATTGTCCTCCATACATTCCTATCCTTGCATACATCTTTTACTTCCTTCACATCGATACATCTTTTCATGCAAGCTCTTGTGTTTCTACGACCTTCTGTATATCTCTTCTCTTTAAAGTCTTATTCACAAATTCCAACCTTTATTTCTTCGGTCTGCCTCTGGGTAGGCTATCATTCACTGTACCTAAATACAATTTCTTCGTTGAACGTCATTCATCAATTCTCTCAACATTAGCGTTTTCCTGCATATATTCCGCAGGAATGGCATGCGAACCGCGTTCACTTTACTCTTATCGTTTTCTTGATAGATCCAGGTCTCGCTACCTTACAGCACAGTGGGTACCAGCACGTAATTATATATTGCAATTTTAGTTTTATTCTTTACATTTTTACTTCTAGTAATAGCTCATACACTGCCGATTATCTCTCTACCCTCGTTTATGCGTCTGTATATATTTCTGCAATCATCTTTCCTTCAGCAATAAATAAACTTCTAAGTTACACAAAATCACCAACTTGCTCTATCCTCTCATCGTTTAAGGCAGTGTTGCATACTGCTTTCCCACCTCTTCTTTCAAACACAATAATTTTTGTTTTATTCACAGTTATCTGAAGACCCATGCTCTTCATGCTGGTATCCAGTCTGCTCATCATCCTCTGTAAATCGTCGATTATTCTGCCGTAACAATCTTATGATCTACACGCCAGTCCACGCACTTTCACTGTCCCGAGATCAACACCTTTTTCGTCTAAGAAAGCCATTCTTATTTATCTGTCTATGTATATGTTACAGTCAAGTCCTGTGAGCGGTCCATCTTAGGATCGACCGGTCGCTCCACAGTTGGACCAATAATACTCTTTGATTCAAGCCCGAAATTACTATGTACTTCGGGCTTGGACCAGAAAACTTTGGTCCACGTGCGGAGCGCCCAAGCCACATTGTTCCAAGTTCAAAATGACTTTCTTATTCTGAGTTCTCTTCATGATCAATTTAATTCAGCGTATAAACGTTATTCAATACATTTAGTGAATAATGCTCAATATCAGATAAGATATTTCCCAATTCTCAGTGAAACGATAATACATTTATAAAATCAAGGAAGGGAGGAAATCAGAGTTTCCACTTATATTTTAACTCTTAATATCAAATTGAAATAAACACATTATTACTCAGAATTTGTCAATAAACATTTATGACACATCAATAATCGATTAAATATCTCATTTTCTTGCTATAAACAAATCGTATAATTGAATATTTTACTATGGAGTTTTTAGTCTTAGAAGAAACTATTTTAAGTGAAACTGTTAATATTCAGTTCTGAGGCAATGATGTCATTTTGACACCGATAGGAGGAATGTGTATAATAGCCACTTTATAAGAAAAGCCTTCTTTGAATCACCCTGGTATGTAGCTTTCGATATGGTTGATGACTAAACAATAAATTATGAAAGTCGTAATTCATTGGCTTTTATGAAGCGTAAAAGTGATTTTAAAGTAGAGTTTTCAAGCTTTGTAAGCTCGATCTTCCTTAATTGCCGGTGAATGTAAGTTTAACAAAAAAAAAACACTTTTTTTCAGAGAAAAAAGAGAATGGAGACTAGTTGGTGCAGGGAATGATTCGCTGTAAAATGCAAGTTAGAGGGAGGTCTACTTCGCAGCACGAGACATATATAACGCTGTACGACGAAGCACTTTCTTCAATTACGAATTTTCGTGACAAATGAACTTGTGTAGTGTTATATACGTTTTATCAGACTGCTGGTCTTCTGAACAGGCGGATTGTATAAAGTGCCACATAACATAACAATTTAACAAGTATAGCTCGATGCAGAAAGTTCATTATGAAGTATAATATTCACACAGTCAAATTTTGTGACGAACACTGTTAGATGAATCTCGCTGAATTTTAATGCATACTTGGAAGTCTTTTTCACTCACTCATAAGCCAATTTTGAAAAAATTTTCAACCTACAGTACCGTCCAAGAGTATGAGGACATCTACAAAACTAGCGATTGAAACCATGCACTCACTTCTCACATGATATGTTTGGAACAAAACGAGATAGAATAATTTATATAAAGTCATTGAAAAGCTTATTCAATTCCGCGTCAAATAAGCCCTGCTTCAAATATTTTTAATAGATAGAAACTGAGTTAGTGAGTGAGTGAGATCGATTTATTTTCTAACTTTTGTCAATTTTCATGACTAAATTTCAACTTTTGGCAAAATCTAGGAAAATTGTAGGTGAAAATTCAAAGTCACGCATATCAAGCCTTGAAATCTCGTCCTAGAAATGAGCCCAAGGAACTGTGAAAATATTAACTGGTTCTCGAATTACCATAAAAAATGTAGACGCATGCGCAATAGAGTGGTCCTTATTTATAGAGTAAATTTTTTTTTTAATTCGTTTGCTCCCACCTGCGGAATTTGATCTATGCCCAAAAAAGCAAAGTGCACCAAATTTTAGCCAAATCGGTTAATATTTCTTCACCAAACATGGGCCTTGAAAATTCCTGTGGAATTTACATGGGAGAAATCACGCAAAAACGAAAAATTTGCATAAGTTTTTCCACTTTCATTCGAATCATTCTATATCCGAATAGAAATTTCATTGGATGCTTAAGATATCTTTATAATCAAAAACTCATAGTTTTTGAAAATCACAAAATGACGGCCGTTTAAATGGTCCCAAAAATGCTATTTCTTAAAATTATTAACAAAGGGTGACCAAAAATTGTGGAAAAATTGAATAATTTACTCTTAAGGAAATGCAAGGAAAGGCGTTTCTCAAAATCCAAAATGTTGAAAAAATACAAAATGGCTGCGATCTAAATGAGCCCAAAAAAGCTATTTCCTAATGGTACTAAAAAAGGGTTTTTAAAAATTGTGGAAGAATTTAATAATTTATTCTCAAGCGAATGCAAGATCTCCAAATCCAAAATTTTGGAAGAATACAAAATGGAGGCTAATTCAAAACTCAAAAAATACCTTTTTTCCACAGTTTTCAACGTAATACTTTTAAACTTCAGGAAAATAAAATGTTTGGCTTCAGAGATTACTTAATAAATTTAAACATATAAAATTTAAAGAGAAATACAAATTGCGGCCAATTTAAAATTTAAAAAAAGCTTACTGCAAACACTGTTCAACGAAATACTTTTAAACTTTATGAGAAAAAAAAAGTTGATTCAGAAACTATACATAATCCCAGAAAACAGAAATTTTTGAAAAATAAAAAATCGCAGAAAATTTGATCTAAAGGAAACTGATTTTAATGCTCTATTGTTTCAGTATTAAATAAAATATTTTTTCTTCATTTGGATGTAAGTACTACGTTCTTATTGTATTTATCATTAAACGGATACCATTTAAAAATATGAAAATAAATCTCTTCCTTATTTTCTCGAATCATCTCATAGGTTCTGAATATACTTTTTTTCTGATAAAGCTTGAAATTATTTCGTTGAAAACTGTAGTAACAATTTTTTTCAAATTTTTACTTGACCGCCATTTTGGATTTTTTCAATATTTTGGATCTTCAAAATTATAAAGTAGTTCCTGAAGGCAAACAGTTTGCTTTTACAAATTCTCAAAGTATTACGTTAGAAAATGTATAAATGAGCTTTTTTTATTTTAGATTTGCCGCTATTTTGTATTTTTCCCAATTTTAGATTTTTTAAATTATAAAGTAATTTCTGAAGTCAAACATTTCATTTTCCCGAAGCTTAAAAGTTTCATGTTGAAAACTGTGGAAAAAAGATATTTGTTGAGTTTTCAATGAGCCGTCAATCTGTATTTTACCAAAATTTTGGAGTTTGAGATTTAGCATTCGCTTGAGAATAAATTATTGAATTCTTTCACAATTTTTGATCACCCTTTTTTAGTAAACTTAAGGAATAGCTTTTTGGAACCCATTTAGATGACTGTTTTTTTGTGGTTTCTGAAAATTTTCAGTTTTTGACTATAAAGATATTTTAAGCATCCCATGCAAATTTTTTTTCCCGGAGATAGAATGATTCGAATAAAAATCGAAAAAATTATGCGGATTTTTCGTTTTTGCGTGATTTCTCCCATGTAAATCCCATGGGAAATTTCAAGGCCCACGTTTGTTGGGTTAATATTAACCGATTTGGCTAAAGCTTGAAGTACTATCTTACTTTGGGCATACGAACGATTTCCGCCAGTGAGAGCAATCAAATTTAAAAAAATCTACTCTATAAATAAGGATCACCCTATTGCGCATGCGTCTACATTTTTTTAAATGGTCATTCGAGAACCAGTTAATATATTCACAGTTTCTTGAGCTCATTTTTAAGACGAGATTTCAAGGTTTGATATGCGTGACTTTTAATCTTTTACCATAATTTTCCTAGATTTAGCCTCCATCTCCTGAGTTTCTAAGACATTTTTCTAAACATTCAATAACTACATGTACTTTGAGTGTCATAGAAAGGGTTGTTGCCTTTGATAGTTTCTTCAAATTTTTCAAGCTTTTGGAAACTCTATCAAAAGAGCCATTTCTTTTCATCTAAAAACACATTTCAACAATTTTATTCATTTCCTTTAAGGCTGACATAAATGTCATAACATCCAAAAGAGAGAAATTTTGAAGAACATCTTTGTCTAATAAGCCATCAGAATTTCTTAAAAGTTTTCGGCCGGCCTTTCCTCGAACAGCTCTCCTTAATAATTCTTTGATATTGAGTTGAGGTTTTGCGGCCACCTAAGTGCTTAAGTTCTCCCTAGAAGAGGAACTAAGCCATCCCAAAGAACATGGCTTACAAAACCTTGTAAAAGGTGTAACTCTGATAGAACAAATTTTTTATTTACTTTTTTAGTCTCATCTTCCTCTAATAGTGGATAATTTGTAACACTGTAACAGTCTTTGGCATTCTTTTTTTTCGTTTTGAAGGAACAAAATTTTTCAAGATTGTGCCTCAAATCTCCAAAAGTTCTCAAATCGTGCTGTTCTTTATCTTTGTCTGTTACTTCTTTGGATCTCAACTCTTGTAAACTTATTAAACAATATGGACATGGGTGGGAGGAGGTAGCTGTTTGCAAGCCATTAACGGTTGATATAAGCTTGAGGTCTGATACGAAGAGAAAAGATATATTGTTAAGTTTAGTAAGATTTACTAGCAGCTGAATGTTGCTGTAACATTCTTTGATTTGAGACACAACACAAAGTGAAATTATTTTGTGAACGCTGATGATTTTCGCAGTTATCGATACAGATCTTCCTTCCGCATATACCTGTATTGTTCGTTTAGGTTCGCATTCGCTGTTTACTCCTTAATTCATCTTCCTCCCAAACTTTATTCGAATCAGGAAGTCTGGAAGACTTATTAAACAGATTTTGAAAAATCCCTGTCCCCGGTCTGCCATCACTTTGATTCTGCTTCTTCCTAAAACAAAATGCAATAGAGTAGAATGGAATAAAGTAAAATGAGATTTACATACCGGATCATAAGTTTTTGTGAAAGAACAATTTAGCAGTTCTTTATTTTAGAAACCAACCTAGATCTTCTCTTTCTCTAACCACCGCCTCTACCAACTCCTCAGCATGTGCCCTTACAACTCGTATTTTTTCTTTCTTTTCATGATCAACTTCAAACTAATAAGTATCACTTTTGTGAACATCTTGCAATATCTTTGATCTTCCCTTAACCTGGTCTCTATATTTCTTTGGCATTGATACCTTGCCTAGATTTTCTTGGAAAAATACAACATTATTTTTTTCGATGGAGTTGAGAACAACTCTTGCTTTTCAGCCACCAGTAGCAAGACTCAAATCAATATTTTTATAATCTTGAGAACCTGATGAAGAACTCTCTCTTGTTCTAGATTAATTGTGGATTTGATTGCAGCAGTTGTTATTTGTTCCAGGTTCGTAAGAGGTAGTTTTTTAATCAACTCTTTCAGGCCTACTCGTGCCTGAGGAGACGTACAAGAATGTTTGATGCCTTTTCCTATCTTTTTAATACACGTTTTGCACGTAGATACATACTTCTTCAAAATTTTATTACTAGGATTTGCTTTTTTCATATCCAAATTCAAATGCCGCGATCTATTTCTCTCTTTTATAACATTTTTATGCCCTTTTTCTCTTGCACACACACACACATATCGCACAACTGCATTCTGTCAGGTCTTTTTGGCCGGTTTCTCTTAGCAATTTTATGTCGCAAAAACTACGCAGGTACGTCGAAGGCTCTTTAGATACCTTATCAATTAACTGTCGAATGAGAATTTGTAGACTTTCTGTAATCACGAATTGGGCTGGAGAGGTTTTACCAAAAGTTATTTTTGTACCGCAACATCCACACACCTTTTTTCTGTTTCCTTCATGACCACACTTGCCTGCAGGCTTTGACATATTGTAAGAAAACAATACCACTACTTTTTTTTTAAGAAGTAAACACTTGTCAAAATGAAACTGAGTGGACGAGCGGTCTCGATCTTCTGTTCTTTGTCTCTTGTGATTTTTGTCAATAGAATCCAGTAGAAAAATCAAACTATTTTTTGTTAAAAGTGAAGTTTTTTGGTTGACATGTCTGCTATCATATTTTTGATTCAAATTCAACTAATAGGTTGGAAGTTGAATTAGTACTTTGTTAAAAATACATTTTACTGGTTTTCTTCTTTTCCTCCATCCTTTACCACGGTTCATTTTTGAAACTATGAGGCGAGCTATGAGGTAGCGATGCGTTTCACATTCAGAACCTCTGATACCCTTGTATTAAAATAAAAGAGGCAATATTTTGCGAAAATGGGATTGAGACAATCATTATTATTTTTTTTTCTATCCTAATTTAGGGGACACACAGTGGTGCAAAAAAAACGTCCGTGAACAAATTTATTTTCAGAAGACAATTATTATCCGAATTGAACGTTTTTTAAAAATGAAACCTAATAAGATTCCGCTTCGAACTGTCATGGCGGATTTTCGAAAGAATTGTTTCTTTTCTTTTATTCACTGCCAAAAGTGAGGAAAAAAAAACTTAATTTTGAAGTGTACCAGTTTTTAACAAATAGTTGGATTCATTCGATGATTGGCACTAAAATAAAACAATTTATGAACAAAAAGAGTTTTGTAGTTGAACTCATGAATGATCATAAATAACTTCTTATTTTATAAGCAAGTTTCATAAACAGTCATCCGTATCACGTATTTATGATGGATTAAATAAAGTTTTTTCTACGATATCGATCACACGTTACCAGGAAATTCCACTTTTTTCACGGACTTATTAGCCAGTTATTTAATAATGACTTTTTGTTATGAATTTCTAACATTTGATAATTGTTTAAACAAACCTAATTAACGAATGCATTATTTGACTATTTTTCAGCATTTAAGCTTTGTTTTTCTAGCAAATCAACTGTTAATAACAAATTTTTCAACGTTTTTTAGATACTTCGATAACGAGCGACTATTTTTATTGGTATTAATAATTTAATTTTGTATTCGTCCAATAGTACTTACGCCGATCATTTCATCACAGAAGGCTATTCTCAAAATAAATCGAACTATTCCGTAAATCGAAAAAGAACGTCGAGTAATAATTGGCTTTCTTTAACAAATCATCAAATGTTATCAACTGATAGCAAGAAATTATTGCTGAGTTATTTTGAGTACATTCCGCAAGAAAAACGCAATTTCTACTTCATAAATACATCAGCCAAAAAAAAATTGTTTATGACACTGTTAATAATAATAAAAATAGTGGATCGTTGTCGAAGTACCTAAAAAAGTTCAAAAATTTGTTATTAACAGTTGATTACGCTAAAAAACTGAGTTTAAATGTCGAAAAATAGCCAAATAATGCATTTTTCAATTAAATTTGTTTAAACAATTATCAAATGCTAGCAATTCTAGCAATTCCTAGCAATTGGCAGTTAAGTCCGTGAAAAAAGTGGAAATTTATTTATAAGTACATAACATGATCAAAATTTGTTCAAACAATTGTCATTCACAATAAAAATTATTTATTGTCATCGAAATGTCCTTAAAAATTTAGAAGTTAGTTATTTAAAGTTGATTGCGTTCATGAACTTTCATTAATTCAACTGAAAAAGTATTTTTGTCCATAAATTGTTCAAATTTAGTACGAAACAAGTGTCGAATCGCTGCCAATCCTTATAAAACCATTCTCATTCACTTTTTTGTTTATAACAAATTCAATGAATTTTTAGACATTCGTGTCGCTATTGGACATATTCTTTGGATAGTTGCTTCATATTTTCTAGGTATTTTTGAATAAATGCAAGTATTTGTTAAAAACCGGTACACTCCAAAAGTCAATTTTTTTTTCTGTTAGTAAATGTTTTTTTTAATTCGAAAAATCCGCCATGACAGTTTGATGCGGAATTTTTATTAGGTTTAATTTTTTTCAAAACGTTCAATTCGGATAATAATTGTCTTCTGAAAATCAATTTACCCACGGACGTTTTTTTGCCACACTGTGGGAAATTTTGACGCCAAAAGAAACAATTTTTATGGGAGCCATTTGAGATAGAAATCAAAGCCTTTTTTTGGACCAAGCTAATGTCTACCTTAAAATTTCGTTTTATCATTGACCTCAGGAAATTCGTTTATTAAGAACCTTTCGACCATATTTTGTCAATATATCTTGAAAAAAAAATGAGTGAGATAATAAGGAATTTAGAAACGGCTTTCCGTGACCGTTACTTACGTTAGTACGTTACATTACTACAACGGTAGGAGCACGCGAAATTGATACATAAATTGGCCATTAAGAGAACACATAATTTTGTTCCGAGGATCTACTGCGATTATAAAGGACATACAAAATTATACAGTTAGAGTTGAAATATAAAGTTGAAATTAAATATGCAATTGTCTATTCTATCTTAAATAAAAAAATATTATATATTATACCACGTCGAAGCAGCATCAAATGAGTCCATCTCTAACGTTCTCTTCGCTCATAAAAGTAACGAGTCGTTAATCCTTGTTCAACGGTCAGTAGGTGCAGAGATTACATTTTAAGGCCAAGCAGTAAAAAGATGCAATAAATAGAAAAAAGTTTCACAAGTAATTCTAATAATTCTACATATTTTATTATTTACGCAAAAGTAAAGTCAAGCATCTCTTTTCATTACAACAAATTCTAAATTGACTCTAGTTCTGTGATATCATTTAGAGAACTTTAATCCATCAAGTTTTAATCCTGCGCTCAGTTTTAAGGAATTCCGCATATAGAAATTGAATGCTTCTTATTATAGAAATCTTAAAATCAGAAAACCAAATTGAAGACAATTGTTAGAATGATAATAATCAAAAACTGTTGCCTTTAGATTCGCGTTCGCTCATAGGAAAGAAACCGCCTTGTTAGATTCAACTCTGGTGTTAACATAACGAGACTTAATACTTCATAACTGCTTTTCATACAAAGAAAATATAAAGACACTCAACTCTGGATTTACGTCAGGTTTCAGGTATGGCTTGCGAAGGCCGTGAGGCTCTTCCAAGGATTTCTTCGATGTAAACAGACAAGGCCGTATGAACCATTTCCAGTAGGAAGACATAATATTAATTAACTGTATTTTATACAAATGAAGATTTTTGTTATCATAAAGGATGGACCTTTTGTGATAATGAAGACTAATTAATAAAAAAAGAATTTTCCGCGTGTATTCAAAAATGAATACGAAATATGCACGCGAGTGTTCGAACTGTCCGCTTTGTGGCTAAGGAACTGCTCAACTCTGCTATGCTCACTCGACCTCTCTCTCGGCCCCTTAGACCCCCTCATCAGTGAATGCAAGCCGGTTAAAATTCTAAGAACGACTTAAATTCAAGTGATTCAAATTCAGAGTTGAGTGTACAATATTTAATTTTTCATGAAAGTTCCACAATAATTTTGAAAAATGATTTTATTGGCTGTTTTTAGTTTGTTCTTTGTTGTTATTATTACAACACATATTTTATGAAATTTAAAAAAATGACAATGCTACACTAATGATAAATTATGTTTGCTACTAAATCTGAAAAATTTTGCAGACTTTTTTAAATGACAATTTCCAAATAAGGAATTTTAATTATAAAAATTTATTTCCTAAAGAGAAAATTTAAATTGTAAATGATTCTTTAATAATAAAAGCAACAATTCTGTTTTTAACTTCTTAACCACATGTTTTAAGAATGACAAAAGGGTTCTATTCATAACCCCTTCACCATATTAAATGAGGATATAAGGCAAACGTCTCAGTAATCGTGATGCCACTTTTCTTGCATTTCGTGTAAATTAAATTACACTCAACTCTGAATTTAAGTCTCCGGAACTTATGGCGTTCCTCGAATTTGGGTCAGCTCGCAATCATTGATGAGGGTGTCCAAGAGGCCGAGAGAGAGAGGTCGAGTGAGCGCAGCAGAGTAGCCACAAAGCGCGCAGTTCGAACACTTGCGTGCATATTTCGTATTTATTTTTAAATACGCGCGGAAAATTCTCTTCTCATTCATTACTCTGTATTACTAAAAAAAAGTCCATCCTTTGTGATAGCAAAAGTCTACATTTGTGCAAAATATAGTTAAGTAGTATTATTTATTCCTATTGGAAATGGTTCTCACGGCCCTGACTGTTTACGTCGAAGAAATTCTTGGAAGAGCATCACGGTCATTGCAAGCCATACCCGAAATTTCACATAAGTCCACAGTTGATTGTAATTGAAATTCCTTTTGATACCATGTTATGCTAAAAATAAATAGGTTCAATCGTTAAATATTACTTTTAACACCTTTTTTGACAATATATTCATATTATAACCAAGTTTCACGATTGGTAGGACCATCACGATTAGTGGGACATTTACTTTATGTATTTATATATTAATGAAGATTACGAATTTCCTCCATCAATTTTGTAAATCAAAATTGACAAGTAAACAATTTTATTTCATGATAAAATTTATTTATAAAAATTATGGACAAAAAATTATAGTATTTTAATTTTAAAAGTCGGTCCCGATAAAAAAATGCTTCAGGTTTCTTTTAATATTACTTTTTAAATTTTGAAGATTTCAAAATATGTCGAAAGAGAATATAGATGATTTCAAGATCATTTTTTTAATTTTGCAGGAATTTTGAGGCATTTGGGAAAACTTTGAATGATTTCAAAAGATATTTAAAAGTCTTGGAAGTTTTGAAAAATTTGGAAAATAATTCAAAACTTGAAAAGATTTTGAGCAATTTGAAAATGAAAAGATTTCGAGCAATTTAAAAATGAAAAGATTTTTTTAACATTCCTGGAAAAAATTGAAATAATTTTTCATTTTGAAAAATAAATTTCAAGAGAAAATTGAGAAAGATTTCAAAACATTTCAAATAATTTTCTGAAATGTCAACGAAGAATGTAGAAAATTTTGAAGGAAAATTTTTCAATTTTGCAACATTACCAAATCTTCGAAAAAATTCGAGTAAGTTTACGAAATATTTAGAAGTTCTGAAAAGATTCGAAAATTATTTTAAACTTAAAAAGATTTTAAAGAATTTAAAACAAAATTTATATTTTTGAAGACCTGAAAAAGAAGTCTTTTTGAGGATTCTGTAAGGTTTCAAGAGAATAAAAAAATACTCTTTAGATTCCTAGGAAAATTTAAAATAATTTTTCAATTCGAAGAATGAATTTTAAGAGGAAATTTAAAAAGATTTTCAATGATTTCTAATGATTTCCAAAATTATCGAAGTATCGAGAAGATTTTAAGGAACTGTATTCAAATTCGCAAATTCTTTTTTTAACTTTTGGGAAAAAGCAGAATCATTTCATGAGATATCTAAAAGGTTTAGAAGTTCTGAAAAGAGTTAAAAATACTTTTAAACTTGAAAAGATTTCAAACAATCTGAAAAAATGTAGATTTTTGAAGATTTCGAAAAGAGAAGCTTTCTTAAGATTTGTGAAAGGTTTCGAATGAAAAAAAAACTTTTTCTGAAGATTCCTCGAACAATTTGAAATGATTGTTCATTTTTAAAAATTAATTTTAAGAGTATATTTAAAGAGATTCCCAAAATTTTCGAAAGAGAATCTGGAAAACGTTAAGGCAATTTTTTCAATTTTGTAGGATTAAAAAAGAATTAGAAAAAAAATTCCAATTAAATTAAAGATGGTCAGAGCTTTTGAAAAAATTTGAAAAATAATTTTTAATTTAAAAAGATTTGAAGAAATTTTAAGCAATCTGTAGATTTTTGAAGATTTCGAACCTAAAATTGAGAAACTTTTTAAAAATTTTGAAAAGTTTCCAGAGAATAAGAGAATTTTCTTAAGATTCCTGGAGAAATTTTCAATCATTTTTCATTCTGAAAAATTAATTGTAAGAGAATCTTAAAAAAAAGTAACATTTTAAAAGATTTTCAAAATGATCAAAAAAGAATCTGGAGAATTTAAAGTCAATTTTTTTAATTTTTCAAGGTTATACACGAATTTAGTCGAAACTTTGAATTATTTCGAACGATATTTAGATTTTTTGACGTTTTATAAAGATTCGAAAATTATGTTTAAACTTGAAAGGATTGCAAACAATTTAAAAGCAAAATGTAGATTTTTGAAGATTTCGAAAAAGAAGTTTTGTAAGAATTTTGAAAGGTTCCAAGAGGATAAAACATCTTCTTAAGATTTCTGGGAAAAAGAGATGAATTTCAATTTTTTAAAATGAATTTCAAAAGAAAAGTGAAAAAATTTTCGAAATATTTCAAATGATTTCCTAAAATGTCAACAAAGAGTGCAGAAGATTTCGAAGGAAATTTTTTTAATTTTGCAACATTAGAAAATCTTCGAAAAAATTCGAGTAAGTTTAAAAGATATAAAGAAGTTTTGAAAATATTAAAAAACTATTTAAAACTTGAAAATATTTCAAACAAGGTACATAAACCAAAATGTAAATTTTTGAAAATTTTGAAAAAAAAATCCTTTTAAAGAACTTTGAAATGTTTCAAGAGAATAAGAGAATTTTTTCAAGACTCCAATGATAATTTGAAACGATTTTTCATTTCGGAAAATTAATTTTCAAAGAATATTTAAAAAGGTTTTCAAAATTTTCGAAAGAGAATCTGGAAGACTTGAAGGCAATTCTTTAAATTCTTCAGGAGTTTTGAAGAATTTTAGGAAAAATTCGAAGCATTTTAAAAGTTCTTCAGGAGTTTTGAGATAATTCCAAAAATAATTCAAAATTTGAAAAGACTTCAAAGAATTCCGAACAAAATCTTAGGAAAATTATATTTATATAACTTTAAATAAGTTCGAATAATTATATTTATTCGAAATTTTTATTTTGTATTAAAATTAATTTTCCTCTCAAATCAAGAAACCAGTTTAAAAACTCGCCAGTTTTTCAAAGAGTCTTAAATTCTCCTGCGAAACAGTTCAGTTCGGAGAAAAATTTTTGAATAATTTTGGGTCATTATTTTCAAACTTTAACTAATCATATACACCGTTAGGTTTTGGAGAACGGTTTTGCGATAGTAATTGGTCAGTTTCTGAATAGCACTTTAAAGTGGTGCTTTAAAGTACCACTTCAAAGTGCCGGTTCAGAAGTTTAAGTCGAAGAACTACAAAATTGCGCAATGCCAAGCACCAAGCGTATCTTCCGGTTTACGTGCCACGAGACACACGACAACTCCACAATTTCTTCAGTGATGTTGCTGCAGTCTTGTTTAATGCTCTGCGTTAAAAAAAGGCTCGAGACCTCGGAATCTCGCGAAGCATTAACCAAAATTAATTTCGACTTGTGAAAGTGACTCGCTGTGCCAAAAATGTATTAAAAACAAAAGTTCGAGTGCTGTGATATAACTAGTAAAACTTTTAACATCAATGAAATCCATTAATAAACTGAAAAACTGATAATGAAATTAGTAATTAAATTGAATAATACTTCAATGAAATTATTCAATTATTCTATTTAATTATTAATAAACTTAGCGCATAAATACATCCATACACAACAACAACAGATAAATAACACTGTTACATTGAAAAAATACTTTTTACGAGACCTAGTAGAAATTGTAGGTACGTGAAGCTGGAATTACCACATTTTCCTATTAACATGTGCAACATGCAATAATTTTATACTAATTTTGTACTAATTTACGCCGCACAAAAAAAATTATGTCCTGTAATTTTTTTTAACAACGTGTATAGTGCAGTCAAATTATCACTTGTGCCAAAACTCGAAAATACCAGAAATTTTTTTGCCTAAGACGTTCCGATAGACGTACTATTGAAGCTCAGAAATCTTCGAGCAAATTGAAGTAGAGCCACTTCCATTATGAACAAATAACTCAAAATCGTAAACATTTTTTGAGACGTTCGGGTGAATTGTTCATTTCAGGTAAGAGAGAGCGTAAATGTGTATGAGAGGTGATTTCTAGAAGATGAAATAAGCTTTCAATTGAGCCCTGACCGATCCTTCTGGGACTAATAATTTATGAAATATGAATTAGTTAATTAAGGATGCGCCTTCGCTGAGTAAGCGGCGTATGTGATGAAAATTCATTGTTATAGGAAAAAATAGGTTTACTTTCTCTTTATAGATCCATAAAGTAGAAGGTCTACTGAGTATAAAAAGATTTTTTTTTATCGAAAAGCCAAAACTGGCAGGGTGGGGCGTTAGTGGATTTTTTTCGTTAAACTATAATATTTTAAAAAGTTACACTTTCAGCGAGTTCTCATTTGGTGTATCTGATGAGGGATAGTGCTTCTTTAAGAGGAAGTGTTTGTCGGATTTCAATGAAAAATTCAATTTTTGGCAACAAATTGTTACAAACAATTTTTTCCTCATACTTATACTCTTCTGAAAAATCTAAGAAAAAATGGAAAATAACCGAGGGTCAACAAGGATGTCCATTATTTTTTCACCAATTTTCCATTTGCAGTAGTGCAAAATTGCTCAAACAATTGAAAAATCAGATTATTTTTCATGAAAAATTATCCTCCTTCCCCAACGGTTAACGAAGTATTATTACAATAATGAAAAATCATTAAAATGCAGGCTTTTCCGAAAACACGCAACCCTTAATTAACAATTTGATATCTCGTAAACTATTAGCCGCAAAGAGTTCAAATAGAGACCGTTTTAAAGAATTTTGTATGCCCTACGAATCGTGTTCTATGCAATTTCAACCTATCTCTCAACCGGAAGTAACCATCTAAGCAGGCGTTCCAATTTTCACTTTATTGTTTATTAACAATGTACGAAGCAGTCTGACAGGGCTCAGTATTTCATCAGATCGTTCACTCAAGCATTCCAAACAAAACAACTGGCTGCACAGATTTTGTTCCAGCAAAGGGTCTTTTTTCGTCTAATTTGACTGGACTACACCTTTTTAACCATAAAAAAAATGTTGCGATTTTGTGCATGACACAAATCGACAGCACTCATTCAGCACAAAACTACTGCGTAAAAGAAAATTTGATGTGATTAATAGTTTTCGTTTTTTGGTGTGGTGTGGTTTTTGAAAAAAATTACAGGGCACAAATTCTTTTGTGGCATTAATTGGCGCAAAATTAGCACAAAATTCCTTCTTAATAGGACAATGTAATAATTCCAGCTTCACGCATCCAGAAACTGTAGGTCTAGTGGAAGTAAAGAAAGTGTCATATGCAAAATTTCTCACACACCCCCAAAATTTGATTTTATGGTCAAAAACCGTTTTTTGATAGGTGCATGTATATAATAATTTATAACTCCGCCATTTTTCATTCGTTTTAAATTTTTTTTTCGTTTTAAAGTAGAAAAATACATCCTTTTAACCATAGATTGTTCATTTCATCACAGTGTAAAATCACGAAGCTACAATCGAAAATATTTCGAAGTTTCTCATTTTTTGCCGATTTTTTCAACCTTAACAACAATTTAATGACATTTTTCCAAACTCGATTATTTTTATCTGATAATATATTGGAAGGACGTTTGATTCCGTTTGTAATAAGCTTATTTTAATTAAAATTCGTTGAAATTTAACTGAGTAATCGAACATAGAGAAAAACAAAATTTGATTCAAAGAACATTTCTTTTATCTAAAGAATGGTAGAGGAGAATATGATATTTTGTTGGTAAAAAAGAAACGCTATGATGACGTAAATACATATTACAATGTATATTAATCACAAATCCTTTTTTTTAGATTTTCCAAAACCTTGAATCGAAATTTTTTTTTGTGAGAAAATGACCCCGTGTTTTTGCCAGGCTTTCAATACAATATTTAGAGGTCGATATGGAGGTTTTTATGCCGCAAATTCGGCGTTTGAAATTTTTTAAGTTTTCATATCTATATTTTTAACTATCCCATCTTGTAGAATGAAGAAAATTTTTTATCAGAGTGCCATGTGACTTACAAATTTTTGTTTGTTATGAACGAATTTTTTTAAGGTGGGTATTAACACTCTTAAAGCTGCGATTTTATGATAACCTTGAGATTGAGAGATCAAGTTCATCCCTAAAAATTTGTTTAAAATTATGAAGCATTCAGGAAATACTATTTACCTTACTGACAACAAGTTCTACTAATGGCAAAAAAATGTAAGCAATACTTGTCCTATATTGAAAAAAATAATTTTTTCAAAAAATTTAAAAATCGATTAATTCTTATAAAAGGAAAGTCTGTGGTACCTTATTTTCTATATCTAATTAAAAAACAACACTTTTGACCTAATAACTAACATTCAACGAAATTTTACATTATGAATATCATTTATATTATTATTAATTATTATATTATTATATTAATGATAATAATAATATAATATAATATTAATTATAGGAATATTATTATATTAATAATCATTACATTATTATATTGAACGAATCCACTTCAAATCAGAAAGGCAGTGCAGCTTCAAGTCACAGAATCATTTGCCTTCTAGATATTTTGTTTTCTAAGGCAAATAAAACGTCACGTATTTTACCTTTTTATGAAAAAAAAATCATTCTCGCGAAGTCAATACTTGAAATTTTAGGGTTGTTCTAAAAAAATACCAATTTTTCCTTCAAACCTTCATTTTTTTCACCTAATACAGATATTTAAGTTTTCTTTTCTCACTCTGGTGAAATTAATTGTCCTTTTTCGAAATCCGCCGTAAAATTAACAGAATGGCGGCGATTCTTCTAAAAATATTGAAAGGCGATTTTCTCGGAAAATCCACCTTTGTATTTTCTGCCATTTTTTTTCTTAAATTGGAACTTAAGTAAGACATCCTGCAAATTTTATGCGGGCCAAACCACTTTTGTGGTCATGAGAATTTTTTTTCAAAAAATTGTATGTTTGCATTTTTCTTACAAACAACGAAAGATTCCACAAAATGCTTTTTGCATTTTGTTGGATAAAATAAAGAAAGTGGGGTTTTCTATTAAATTTGACTTTATCTTCCCGGATGAATTTCGAAAATATGAAAGTTGATTTTATGGAAAACCCCAGTTTTATATTTTATCTAATATTTTAGAAATACAGACAAAATCATTTTTGTGAATTTTTTTCGAAAAATTGAATCTTTTAATTTTTCTCGTGAACGATTCAAGATATCATAGGAATGTAAGAGTTATTTTTTCTAGAAGCTTTTGAAACGAGCAAAATAGTTTGGCCCGCATGAAACTTACAACAATTTAGCAAAAAATTTGAGCAAGAAAACAAGGTGGGGTTTTTGAGCAAATAGACTTTAAATATTTTCAGAAACAGCACCGCCATTTTTTAAATTTCAAAACTTTTTTAAATTTTAAACGGATTTCAAAAGAGAGCGATAAACATCACCCGAATCTGGAAAGAAAATTTAAATATCTCAATTAAGTCTGAAGTTACAGAAGTTTAAAGGAAAAATTGGTATTTTTTTGAAAAACAAACTTCAAAATTCAAATACTTGTAACTTCATGAAAATTATTTTTTTTTGGAAAAGGCAAAATACGTGTCGTCTTATTTTCTTTGGAAAACAACATATTTCGGAGGCAAATGAATCCGTGACTTGATGTTGCCCTGCCTGTAAGATTTGAAATGGAATCGGTCTGTTATTTATTATTATATCATTTTCTACAGGTTGTAATTGAAAAAGCTATTTCTCTTTAAATTAATTCCCATTTTTTAACTTTAGTAATGTGAAACCTTACGCATATATTATTTATGAGGGCAAAAATGTGTTTCTTTTTTTAATAAGTATGAAAAATAAGATACCATAGACTCTCCTTTTACAAGGATAGACGATTTTTTAAATAAAAAAAAATTATTTTTCAATTATAAGACAAAAATTGCTAAAATTTTTGGTGCGATAGTAGAATATGTTTTCAGTTGTGTAAGCAATATTTCCTGAATTTAACAAATAATCGCAACTTTAAGGGTGTTAATACTCAACTCAAAAAATTTTGTTCATAACGAACAAAAATTTGAGGGTCACACGACACCCTGATAAAGAATTTCCTATATTGTGCAAGATGAGATAGTTATAATTGCAGAAATGGAAATTTAAAAACTGTAAAAAGTCGATTTTTCGGCATAGAAACCTCCATAGCGACTAATAAATATCTTTTTGATCTTGCAAAAATAGGAGATCGTTTTCCCGCCACGAGAAAGAAATTTCTGATTCAAGATTTTAGAAAATCTAAAAAAAATGATCTCATGAGGCACCTTAATGATTTATACATATTTTAATGTGTATTTGTCATCATAGCATTACTTTTTGAAGACAAAAATATTTTTTTTGAACTCAAGAAGTATTTCTTCAGTCATATTCTGCTCTACGATTCTTTGAATCAAGAAAATTGTCATTCGCTGAAACTTTTTTTTCTTTGTGTTCGAAAACTCAGTCAAACAACCAATTCTAGTCAAAAAAACTCATTACTCGCGATATTGAAGGTACTTTAAATATAATAACAGCCAATATTTATTGGATTAAAATAAAATTAATATCTTTCGTAAAAAGTATATTGAGTTTTTTTTTTGTAACACAGTGTAATAAAGAAAGCCTCCTGCAGGAAAACAAATTTTGAAAAAATGATATTCGTCAGTGTGCTGCTTTCAGGTGATTGAACGCAAACCAATTTGACAATACACCCGAAAGTTTATGGACGACAATTGAAAACAGCCCCACATCGTTAGTTGATTAAACTATTGATTGAGAGCAGGCATAACGAATTCGTAATTAAACAATCGATTCCGCTCTGAAGCTTGTGTACTAACTTTTTTAAAACTACGTTGTTGGAAACCAATTCTCCCCTTATAGGGTTTAAATTACGACATAAATCTGAATCATTTGAAAACTACTAATTGAAATAGTACGAAGTCGTTTACAAATGGCTTAAGTCAGCATGTCTAATAATTATTAGTAGTTTTCTATTAATTCGTAGTCAAGTTCTACTTATTAGGTAATTCAATTACTATTTGGTTGCCGAATAAATGAGTATAATTTGACTACAAACAGGTAGAAAGCTATACTTGTTATTAGTTAATAGGGAAATTTAGGGCATAACGTGAAAGACCCGTAGTTGGGGCTATTTTGGGAGCAGCTTTTTGTTTGGTAAGAATAAGTAAGAAACTTATTTAGACAAGAGTAGAGGCTTTAGATCTGAATTACCGTCAATTATTTGACTATTTAGGGACACCAGGGGCTATTTGGGGCACGCTCATTTCTTATCCCTAGAATCGTTACGGTGAAGTGTTTGAATTTGGCGCCTGGCTTAAATGTAGTTTAAAATATTGCCTATAGAGTGCATAAAACATTAGTAATGCGTATTTGGTCTGGAAGTAGAAAAAAATTCATAAGTGCGTAGAAATTCGTTCCCGAAACCGAAGAGTTTGTCAAAAATCAACTTCGACCTCGTTTGTGAAGCATGTTGTTGTAATAATGTTCAAGACAACTGTAGACAATTTAGTTATGATGATATACACGTAGTGCGCTAACTTTTCTGTCCATATTTTGGAACAAAAATAAAACTTAATATTTTATAAAAATTTAGTTTTTGATAACAGAATCCCCTGTTTTTATTAAAAATTGAATTTTTCTAAAATATTGAGTTTTAGTCTTGTCCCAAAATATCAATTAAAAAGTTAGCGCACCACGTGTGTATCATAATAACTGAATTGTCTACGCTTATCTTAAACATTATTATAGCAACATGCTTCACAAACGAGGTCGAATTTAATTTTTGACGGATTCTTCAGTTTCGAGAACGAATTTCTACACACTTATGAAATTTTTTTTCTTCCCAGACCAAGATGCGCACTACTAATATTTCATGCACTCTATAGGCAATATTTCAAACGATATTTAGGCCAGGCGCCAAATTCAAACATTTTACCATAACGATTCTAGGGATAAAAAACTTGCGTGTCCCAAATAGCCCCTGGTGTCCCAAAATAGCCAAATAGTCGACAGTAAATCAGATTTAGAGCGTCTATTATCTTCTAAATAAGTTTCTCCTAAACTGCCATTGTCAGAAGTTTTCGAGTTTAATTATACAATAATCGAGCTGTGTCTTTGTCCTCAGAGGAGCTCAAAGACATTGAGTGATTATGTGAAACTTGCTCGCTTTGAAATCAATGTTATCCGCCCAACTTTATCAAAGCTAGGATACTTAATAATGAGTGTGGTTTGCATAATTAAACATGCAAAACCAACCTGATTGATCTTTTCCTTTGAGCGCTATTCGATCCATATGCAAGGTTTTTTATGCCTCTTTCTCATTTGTAAGCTCTTTTCACTTTGTCATATTCAAGCTGCTCTTTTTTTATCTCATCCTCTCCCTTTCTCTCTTTCGCTTCCATTCACGTGACAAGTGAAGTGAAACAAAATGCAAAAGTACTATCGCATCTGCAGTCGAGCCAATCTGAGAAAAAGATGAAATTGGGGCACAAGTACCGGAAATGAAGTTATGCACAAAGGAAATGGAAAGGTCGTTCATATAAAGCGATCTCGAATCTGTTTTCCTTCAAATCAAGAGCACTTTACACGAGTGGATAACTCGTGGAAGAGAAATTTAATATAATAATGTCCCAGGAGTTGACCTCTACATAATTAAGCAGGGTGTCTACAAATTTTTTCTCACGAAATTCCCGGTTTTTTCCCAGGTGTAAATATCAAATCTCCTCTTAGTAGAAGCACGAATAAAACGCATCTAACGTAAGGTTTTCCTATGTGTAATTTTATGTATTGCGATATCTTTTTATATTTAAACAAAATAATACTTTTGTAATTTATAGTGTCGAGTGAAAATGAATACAATCACCGTCAACCGATTCTATTTTGGGACACCAGGGCCTATTTTGGAGCACGTTAGCTTTTGATCCCTTGAATCGTTATGGTAGTGTTTGAATTTGGCGCCTGACCTAAATATAGTTTGAAATATTGCCTATAGAGTGCATGAAACGTTGGCAGTGCGTAATTCGTCTGAAATCAGGAAAAATGACTTCACATAAGCACAAATTAAAAAAGTATTGGATAAAATAAATAGAGTGAGTTTTTTAAAATTATATTCGACTTTATATCTTCCCGGCTAAATTTTAAAAACATAGAAAGTTGATTTTATGAAGAAACTCATCTTTTTATTTCATTTAATATTTTTTTAAATTGTTGCTCATATAAAGAAGGCATTCTGTTCATTCTATGCAGGCCAAAACATTTGTGTGGCCAAGAGATTTTTTTTCGAAAAAGTGAGTTTTGGTAGAAGCGATTCACCAACACAAGATCCTTGTAATATTTAAAACATTACTAATTTATTGTCAAATTTTCTCCAATGACGCAACTACGCAACAACATTTTTCTTTTGAATTCAAGTGTAAATCAAAATTACTTGTAGTTAGTCCCTCTTTATTCGAACTTTGATAATAAATACAATTAGCCAAAACCAATAAAATCGAAAATACCTCAACTTAGCGAGCTGAAAGTAGCAAATATATTATCAAATATCAAGGGAAGAAGTGAAGAAGGGAAACATAAAATGTGACCCTTAGATTTGTCGCCAAATTACAATCGTGAGGAGAAGTTTAAGCGGCCATATAAATATTCTTAGAGGATGGAACATCGATCCTGCAAAATCTCTCAACTAAAACAATTCTTTTTGAAATATAGTCACGTTAGAAGAAGAAGAAAAGAAAAGATGTGTTGTTTGTTGGATATAGAATTTGAAGAAGATTTAACTCCTTTCTTTATTAAAGATCCCTCATGGTTTCGTGACTTTTGCGTCATGATCAAGTTCACTGAATTATTCATAAATTCTCGGATTTCCATGACTCACAACGACTTTGTAAGCAAATTCAAATAAAGCTCAAGTTTCCGCAATCATGGCTCAACTCGATACAACGGCCCTCTCTATATCTTTCAAGTTCTTTTTCAGGATCAAACTTTTAATTGCGCTGCAGGAAGTCTACAAACAGTGATCTCAAGAGATTGGTAAGCACCAAAGGAAGAAAAATAGTTGGTCAGGAAACGTTTCTTAATTTCTCCATTTCAAATAGTCAATCTTCGTTTGAAAACTTCAGAACTTATTTCTCCTTTCATTAAATGAAATCATTTGGAAATAAATTATACCATTTCCAAAGGAAAGAACGTCTCACGTGATAAAATTCTGAAGTATAATACAGGACTTGAACTCACGCCACTACACCGAAAAAAGAAATTGGTATTGATAGTTGATTTCAAGTAAACTTAACTAAAATACTAGTAGAATTAACCTGATTTTCGGTTAATTTAACCAAAAAAAAACTAGTAATCATCGTAGTCAACCAGGACAACTAGTCAATTTTAATAGGTTTAATTTCACAACTGCATGAAGATGCCACTTAACTATGCCTATAGAGTGAGAAGAAAGTTGCCGTTTACAACCAGCAAGCGTCCAAGTCAACTTCACACATGCGAACGTTGCAAAGAATCAGCGCCATCAGGCGGAATAAATGTCTAGCTAGTGATGTACAGTTGGTAATACAAATCCATGCGCATGCGTGAAGATTGCTTTGATGCTCGTGGGTTGTAAGCGTCAACTTTCTGCTGGCTCTACAGACATAGAAGGGAAACCTTCATATGTGAAATAAAATATCGTGCGCTACGCGGGAGGAATTGGTCTTATTAGCGAGTGTGAAATTTGCTACACGAGGCAACGGCGTGCCGTAGCACAATACACAATATACTATTTTTTCGGTGTGCTGACTTTTTTTTAAAGATGCAATTAATTTGCTTCTATTTTGAAAAAAATTACACTAATTCTACTATTTTCTCAAATTGCTCGCTAATGCAACTATTTTGCCACTTTGCCTTTAAACATACACCAAAGTACCTTATTTTTTATAATAATAACATTAATTTTTTCATAATGGCACAAAAAGCAACAAAATTATTTGTCTAATGAGCCCAAGATGAAGGGAAAATATTAATTTTATTAGAAAATATTCCAAAAAAACTGAAATTTCGATGTTTTCAAAAAATTGGAATAACTCTAGAAATAATTATCATCTTTTAAAGATCATGAGCTCATTTTCAAATAACTCTCCATAGTATTTTTCTAAATCGTTAAGATATTTTTAGAATTATTTCCCCAGATGGTCCAAATTTATCCCTGTGGTAGAATCCATTGAAAAAATGCTGAAAATATCTGAATAATTGTGCAAAACACTATGGAGACTTAAATCTCCATTTAGAATTCAGACAAATTTCATGTTTTTGTAACAATTAGAGCAAAATTCCCAATGATTAATTTTAAACATTTAACAGTATGAACAATTAAACATAGAAACCAGTGGGTCAAAATCTCTGTTCATATAATGTTCCTTGAGCCGACGCTTCAGTTATTTAATATTATCTGTTTTCGAATTTGTGCAGTATGAAGTTCAATTTCAACAGGAAATTGTATTAAGCTCTTTTTCGTTCTGGTGAGCGTGCACTGACAAAAAAATTCGCGCGGCAATCCGTCTCTCGTTTTCTTCTCTTTTTTTATCTGTATATCCGAACTGAATACAGAGGAGTACATATTCGATTCGATGCACTGCTGTCGGTCGCCACTGCTCGTTTAGGACGTATTCGTTGCAGCAGAAGATAAAAAAAGTCTGACGATGTAACTCTAACGGGATTTATCGATTGGCAATCAGAGACTGGCCCAGGGAAAACGCTGAATCCGCCGCAAAAAGATACGGATAAAGTAAATTTCACGGTGAGAGAATGTGCCAGTATGTCGTTTTATGATATTGTACTTCAGATTTTTTTTACGTAAGATGTTCATTTCTTTATAAATTCACACTGTCAAAAGTGTTTGGGATTTTACGACACTTTTACAATACGAGTGTAAGGCAAAATTACAATACAAATATATTGCAATTTCACGCTACAATGCTACAACTTGGAGCTTGGCGGTTAGAATTCGATTCTCCATGCCTGCGAATTTCGATTTTTTTCAAAAACCTTCTTCCGCAACATTACATTGCATGTATGGCAATATTACTATGCCAGCATTTGAAAAATATAATGACATATACTGAGACGTTACCTCACGTCTCGGAAATAAACTTCCAATACATTTAATGTAAAGGCCTAACAGAAATTTTTGACAATGCAGGCCTCGAACTCATTTTAGAAATTCTAAATAGTGTCAATAGTAGCATACAATTTGAAAATAGTAGCCACGGCTAACCTGGATTGACTTTAATCCAAAGAATCTTGCTCTCTTCAGATATTTTTTTTTCGTTTCTAGAATGCGGGAGGAGAATTTTAAGACCAAAAATAATTAAATCACTACATTTATTTTTAAAACGAGCTGTCTATTGTTACAAAATTTTCCATAAGACCAACTCTTTGCAGCTCGTTCAGGGCTAAAGTAACGAAATTTTCCGTAACTCTAGCCCTAGCTCTATACCTGACAGGCTTAATCTTACCCGAAATTCCGCAACGCTCGTCAGTGCCTTTTTAAAATAATTTTTCTCAGGCCTTTTATTTTCTAAAAAATATTCGCTTGATGAGAAAATTTGTAGTATTTTTGAATACACAATCGCGCTGCATTATTGAATAACGTATCATCACAAAATACATAAGTTCATAAAGCTAAAAATATAAAAATCATCAATATTCAATAGTCAAAGAGCTGGTGAAAGGAAATGGAGGCAAGATTCGAATTCAACGCAAAAAAGTTTTTCGGAAATGATGTGCTTCATCTCGCAGATACATAGCTGACATTTTGTTGGACAGTGTTGTAAGTACACTTATCATACTAGACAACAAGGTTATTGTCACTTATAATACAATAAAATTTTACAGTTTCAATCTCACTTTTTATTTACTAGAGATGGTGATATCATCATCTATGATCTATTTATTCATATTTCATTTATACTGATACCAAGTTTGGACATTTAACAGCAGGCTTTTCTTCCTTCTCGAAGTTGCGATAACCTTCCCCGAAGACTTTAGCCGCTTTATTCTTAATATGCTCCATTCCATAATAATAATTCTTCTTCTTCTTTCTTTGTTGAATTGATTAAATAACAAGGGTGTGAAAGACGTTTTCCAAGATAATGTCGTTAGCCTCGTTGTCTAATTCATAACCTAGTATTAACTAACAGTATGAGCATAGATTCCAGTGAGTCAAAATATCTGTTCATACAACCTTCTTTAGATGCTTCAACTTTCAATGATCTCAAAAGTCGTTTAGTGACATCTTTTCTGGTTTTCTGAAAAATGTTGGACCTAATTGACCCAAGTATTCAAATTGTTTTACAAGTTTTTTGTATTGAAATTAGGTTCTTATGAGTACATATCATTACATGAAGTAAATTGTATAAAAGACGAATTTGGTAAACGGTTTGGCTGCGAATAGGGGCCTTCCTCAGTGCCAGATATGTACTTAATAAATTAAACAATAAAAATTGAGTCTTTGGTATACAATATTTGGTATACAACCTTTTTGAAACTGTTTCAAAAGTTTTTTGTATTAGCATTAGGTTCTTGTGATGAAATATCACTTAAAGAAGTAGATTGTATGAAACAAATTCAGCAAGCGTTTCGGCCGCGGATAGAGACCCTCCTCATTGCCAAATATATACTTAATGAATGCAATAATAAAAATTAAATCTCTGGTATACAAGTTCTTTGAAATTGGTTTATGAACTTTTTGCATTACCGTGAGGGTCTTATGGTTATATATCATTTCAAGAAGTAACTTATTTAAAGGACGAATTCGGCAAACGTTTCGGCCGCGGATAGGGACCCTCCTCAGTGCAAGATATGTACTTAATAAATTAAGCAATACAAATTAAATCTTTGGTATACAACTTCTTTGAAACTGTTTCAGAAGCTTTTTGTATTAGCATTAGGTTCTTATGATTAGATATCACTTCAAGAAGTAAATTGTATGAAACAAATTCAGCAAGCATTTCGGCCGCGGATAGGGACCCTCCTCAGTGCCAGATATGTACTTAATGAATGGAATGATGATAATAAAATCTTTGGTATACAATATTTGTTACACAAGTTCTTTAAAATCAGTTTAGAAACTTTTTGCACTTACATAAGGGTCTCATTGTTACACATCGTTTCAAGAAGTAACATGTTTAAAAGACTAATTCCGCAAACGTTTCGGCCGCGGATAGGTACCCTCCTCATTGGCAGATATGTACTTAATGAAATTAGTATTGAAAATTAAATCTTTGGCATATAACATTTGGTATACAACTTCTTTGAAATTATTTTAGAAGCCTTTTGTATTGGCGCTAGGGTCTTATGATTATATATCATTTTAAGAAGTGAATTGTATAAAGGCGAATTTGGCAAAAGTTTCGGTCGCGGAAAGGGCCCTTCTCAGTGCCCGATATGCAGCTAATAAATTAACCAATAAAAATTAAATCTTTGGTATAAAATATTCGTTATATATCTTCTTTTCAATCAATATATCTTTCAGGTATTATTTTTTAAATATCTGCATTAAAGAAGCAACCTTAAATGACATTAAGTGTGAAAGTTCATCATCCCTTGGACGAGATAAAGAACCTCAGTCAGCTGGTGATATCGAGAACAATAGGTCTACTTTCACTGTTTCATCAGAAAACTCATCCGAAACGCCTGACCCGTCACACGACCGGAAAGATCACTATTTTCACTTCACATTCGAAAGGGGCCGTTTGCTTTGAAAAATCAGCAAATCAAATAACATTTCGAAGAACAAAGAAGATCATTAGTGTTTAAATCTCGATTCGGAGAAAGGACCTCGTACAGTAACATAATCCTCTTTCTTCCTTCTCTGCTATATAAAACCCAAAAGCCTGTTTAAAAAAAAGGAAAGCTCATTTAAGTTAAATAATCTCCGCTAATGAATTGTTTCACTTTTATATAAGTACAGTAGGGTAGTCCAAAGAAGGCTTTTTTCAAAAAGTGATAACTCGTTTTGATTTTTTTGAAATTTAGGTCAAGTAATGAAGTATTAACCCTGGGGGAGCTCGAGCGGGTAATTTTAAGTGCTTTCTCAAAAATGTTTGAAATAAAGCATAAAAAAAGTGGATAAATTAACTTCTTTTAAAATAATTTTTCTTTAATTTTTACAACAAGTGAATTCAAAACTATTATTACTATCATTTAGAACATCTATTAGAGTTATAAGAAAAAAATTGAAACCAATTTTTTATTTGAGTTTTTGATATTGATAGGCGATTGAAAGATCATAATTTCTTGGTCAAAATATTTTAAAGCATTTTTTTCGAAAACTAAATAGCGATTAGAGAATGATTTAATTGATTGATATGAAACTTGCAGAAAACATTATAAACATGTATTAAAACTTAAATATAGGGTTGGGAAAATTTAAATCAAATTTGCAACCTGTAAAGGGAGAAAAATCAAAATTTCTCAGTAAAAATATTTCAAAAAGATCATTTTTGGATATTTTTTCTGCCTATAAAAAATTTTGACAATTAAATTGATATTTTAGTGCACCGGAAATTGAAGAATATGTTCCGATAGCAATATTATTCTGAAAAAATCATGTTGAATGGAAATCTCTAATTATCAGAAAAAATTCAGCAATATTTAAATGCATACAGACACCAAAAACTCAAATGAACAATTTTTCGGACATTTTTCAATGTTTTACCTTATAACTCTGATATATGTTCTAAATGATAGTATCAATAATTTTTGAATTACTTGTTGTCACGAATAAAAAAGTCACTTAAAGAAGAAGATCATTTGTTGACTTTTTTCATCTTTTCAACTCAAACATTTTTGAGGCATCAATTAGTAGAATCATCTGATCGAGTTCTTCTAGGGGTCGAACTTCATTTTTTGACATAGATTTTGAAAAAATCGAAAAACGTGTTAACTTTTTTGCAAAAAAAAAAGAATTTTTTAGACCACCCTAAATAAAAATTGATTCTTTTAAGCAAATACATACTACATATTTTTGACAAGCTTTTGGAGACAGTAAATAATTTTTATTTATCGTCCCCGAAAGCTTGATTTTTGGATACAATTTTTATTTAATGTAAACAATCGCTTTAGTCGATTATTTCACTTTTGGCAAAACACGCAGACCTCTGGAAAATATTTGAGTGACGTATTTCATTAAAAAGGATACATTTACTGATTTCAAAGTATAATAATCTATTAAGAGCGTTGATTTAAATGAAATAAACATTTTTTTAAACAGGCTCGGAGATCCCTCAATATTTTTTTTTTATTTTGCCAAAAATCAAGCATTATTTTGAAACCAAAAGAAAGAATTTGTGAAAGTGAGATTCAAAAAAAGACTTTTTTCTACACATATAATGACCGTACAACAGAATACAACCTATATGTCGGTATGAAATAGGAGGTATCTTTTCCAAAGAAGTTCTTCGTGTTAAATTCGAATCCGACCTCAATTTTTTGTCTATACGTCACACTTTTTAGTTTTCTTGAGCTAAATTTTTTTCCGAAAAATCACATATCGCTCTATAAATAAATGTCGACAATTTTTGTGGTAAGAAGTAATACACGATTTCGAAGTATTTTTAAACGCTGAATCCAATGAGCAGAATTTTTCGATATCTCGAACTATTTTTGAGAAAATCGCAAAAATTGGAGAAAAAAGTGATTAAGGATCAAGTTTTTTTAAAAACATTGTACTGAGCTAAATAGTAACTCTTTCTTATTCAACTAGAGGTCATTTTCTTCGTTTTTGAATGAAGAAAAAATCTAAAAACCGTATTCTCCGATAATTCATGTTTATTTATGGCGAATAATTGTACTCAAGTTCTGTTAATTCATTGGAATTTCTTTAAAAGTGAATTATCTTTGAAATCTATTTGAATTCTTTCAAATTCGCTTGAAGTCCCTCGAATTCTCTTGAATTCTCTCAGTCAGTATTGGAACTATAAGTGTTTTTTAGATTTTCTTCAGTTAAAAACAAAGAAAATAACCCCTATTTGAATAAACAATAGTTAATATTCAGCTCAGCATAATTTTTTTTTTAAACTTTTTTTAACGATTTTTCTTCACTTTTCGCGATTTTCTCGAGAACTTTCCGAGATATCGTAAAATTCAGGTGCTCATTGGATTCAGCATTAAAAAATAGATCGAAGTCATGTACTACTTGTCGTCAAAAAATTTACTAGATCCATTTATAGAGCGCTATATGATTTTTTGAAAAAAGATTTAACTCAAAAAAACTCAAAAACCTGACTTGTATTCAAAAAATTGAGTTTGGATCCGAACTTAGCACGAAAAATTACTTTACTTCTCCTAATACTTTCAACTTTTACCATACAGAAGATTTAATTTCCGTTTCGCACAAATATTATTCCTACAGAGAAAGCCGCTAATAAATAAAAGAGAGTTTCTGATGATAAGAATCTTAATCCCAAAAAAACTACGACGCTAAGAATTACATGCTCAAATGTATTTCCGTTATAAAAAATGGTGCATGTTGGAAATCTCATCGCCATCGTGGAAGAATATGACTTCGACAAGGACACGATGGAAACAGATTCTCTGGAGATTGAGGTAATTGAAATCATTTCATGATTTATATTCATGTGAGATTTTATACATTAAAATCAGCTACTGTTGCATATGAAGTGGATGCGAAACAGCGTTTTCCGCCCGGTGACTGAAGACGCGGGTGCAAAAAGCTACTTTGCGTCCGCTTCATTCTCGGACGAAAAAGCCACTTTGCGCACACTTGACATGCACAAAATGGCATACTTCCAGTACAGGTTGGACAAAAAAATCAATAATCTGTGAATTTATTCAAGACATTCTTTGAGCCTTTTATGCAGATTAGTAATTTCTTTGTTTATTCCTGTCAAATTTTCAGCGTTGCAGTCTAAGGCGTCGCTATGTATTCTAGGTTTCACGGTACTTCCTTCAATTTTAAAAGTAACCAATTTTTGCTTTGAATCCATCAATTAAGTTTCAAGTTTCTTCAATTGCAGTGAGATACATTCTTCCTCTAGTTTATCTATCCTTGAGGAGCAATTTTCTTTAACTGATTGCAAATCACTTAAAATCTGCATGCTTGTTTGTAAAAAGGTTTTCACTTTAATGCCTACTTGTTTTAAAAATATTATTAGCAATATTACAAATTTAATGAAATTACCCTGTGTCCATCTTGAACTTCTTTTCGAAATGGATTTGCGAATTCCAGAGCATGTCTACCGCAACTGAAAAGAGGATATAGTCACTCCTCCGATTATATCGCCTAATTTTTTTCTTGCAGAAGCAATGCATTTCTTTTACTCATTTGCTTCACCTGATTTCTTACATTCTACACAGAAAGAATAAGGTTTCATTTTTAACAAGAAAACGGCGTCAAAATTTACTGAAACAAAATTGAGCCATACTGAAACAAGAAGTGCGCATCTCATAAAAAAATATGTTGTAGCTTTGTAGATCATTTTGAGATGAATAATTTTGCTTTCTAGCATTTTCTCGTGTCTCGCATAGTTTTTCCGGAAAACGAAATTATTTATCTCAAACAACAGTTTTTACGATTAAAACAAAAACCATGCGTTTTACTAAAAAATGGTCTTCAGCAAATTTGTAGATCTTTTTGAGATGAGAAATTTTTTTTCCTCAACATTTTTCTTGTATCTCGTATGGTTTTGATGGAAAATAAAATTTTCGATTTTTCAAAAAGCATTTTGGGGGGAGATCTTTCCAAATTTCTACGACTTGGAAATGTTTTCAGCAAGAGTCGTAGAAATTTATAAAGATCCCTCCAGAGTCATGCACGATACTTTTTTTAACACTTCTTATGATTTGGGCACTTTTCACGAGTGTGGGTCGGTTCCACAATCTCGCTTTTTGAGTCGGGAAAAAAGAGTCGCAAAATGCACAAAATCAGTAATTCAAGCATTTGACACTGACGCCATTTTCCTACCCCCTAGGGAGTAGAAAGTATCTTCTACTCACACCGCTTGATATGTGAATTTGTGGTCCCTCTCCACAGGCATGAAAATGGGCCGAAATCACGAGGGTATTATAAAAAAAAATTGTTCTCAATCAGTGAGTCCGAAAACATCGAGATTTGATGAAACCCGCGAAAGTCAATTTCCACATAAAACCAGTTCCTTCTCATTGGGATGGGAATGTGAAAATGATTTATTTAGTAGAACTAGGTAACATTTGTTTTTAATACGAAATTCGCATTTTCGAATGTTTATATTTTTTCCTAAAAACGTATCTTTTCTAGGAAAATTATCAATCTTTTCGCATTTTTAATTGTTTATATTTTTGAACGAGAGTGAGCAATTGGTGCTTCAAACGAAATATTATATATGTATATTAGGGCGGAGCGAGAAAGAATTTTTCCTTCTTCAAATTCGGAGGAAGTCCAAAAGTTGTAGATTAGTACCCAGATCTCCCGCAAAATGTTACAGATAAACAAAAAATCTTATTTTCGCGCATCCACGATAAAAGTCAAGCTAACGAATAATAGCGAATTTTTTGTTATTATAGAACGAAATCAGTTTTTGGTTAACAAATATTTTTCTTGTAAAATCAACTATTTGGTTGAAAATTCATCTTTCTTAGTTTATTTTTGTTAAAAATACATCTTTTCGGGTAGAAAAATTATCTTTTTTGGTTGAACATTCAACTACCTTCTAAAAAATTCATCTTCTTGAATTCAAAATTCAACTATTTGATTAAAAATGCAACTCTTTTTGGTTGGAATTTCATTTTTTTCATTTGAAAATTTGAACATTTAGTTGAAAATTATTATTATTATTATTTTCGAAAGTTCATCGTCTCGGATGAAAAATTCATCTTTTTTGGTTAAAAATTCAACTATTTTGTTGAGAATTTATCTCTTTCCCTAGAAAGTTCAGTCAGTTGTTTATTCAACTGTTTCGTTGATTTTTTCTTTCATCTTTTCATGTAAGAAAGTCATCTTGTTTGGTAAAAATGCATCTTTCTCGGTCAAAAAAAAAACTTTTTTGTTAAAAATCCCAATTTTTAAGTTTGAAAACTGAACTCTCTTTGAAAAAATTCGTCCTCTAGTCTTGAAAATTCAACTATTTGGTTGTATATGCAAATATTTCACTGAATTTTTTTTTTAAATGAAAATTCAACTCTCTTCTAAAAGAATCATCTTTTTGGGTTGAAAATTCTTTTTTTATGGTTGAAATCTTATATTGTTTGGTTAATAATTTAACTTCCTGGGTCAAAAATTTTTTTTCTCAAAAACCTAACAACAGTCAGACTGAAAATTAATCTTTTCGGCTTTAAAAGTCAACTGTCCTCTAAAATATAAATCATTTGCAAAAGTAACATATACTGGGCAAAAATCATGATTTATATAATATATTCAAATTTAATGACAATTTGCGATGTGTCTAGATTTTCTCATTGCTGCATAGTCATCATAGGATAATTATAGTTGTAAATAATAATTTTAAGAACGCTTTTCATCTATTAAAAAATTTATTTCATGCCAAAATAACAAAAAAGTCACTACTATTTGTTATTTTGAGTTTTATCGGGGATGCGCGAACATGAGATATATATTTTTTTATCTGTTACTTTGTGTGGAAGACCGAGGTAACAAGATACAAGTTTTGGATATCTCCGAATTTGAAAAAATATTTTTTTTCATGTGAATTCCCAAGAAATAAAACACAGTAGTTATTTTCAAGTCATTGTAAGATATTGATAATAATTGTACATACACACGTAGTTACAATAATTCACAATTAGTACAATTAGTAAATTTTAGTACAATTTACAATTGTAGCGAAAATTTATCATAAGTTGGAGAATTTACTTAAAAGTTAGCGAAATTTTCCTACCACACACTAAGGGAAATTTTGCAAAAGTTTGGAAATTCTACTGAAAATTATGCAATTTAGGGCAGTATGTGTTGGCTTATTTGAGATATTCTGCAGATTTTTTTTTCTCTCATCATTATATTGTAGGAAAATATAATTATAATAATTGCATTAAATTATTAGATTATTAATACATAAAAAGTAGGAATGTCCTTGCTAGACGTAAATCAATCAATACCTACTTTACAAAAAGTCAGTCTTAATTAAAAATAAAGACTGTCTTACTCAAAAATATTGTATAAAAAATATTTTTACGAACAGAAATTGAAAGTTTTCAAATATATTAGTAATTGTAATTCAATAATTAAATTTTTTCCTGTAAATAAATGTTTTGGAGTGCAAGGTATGGTGTCATGTTTGCATATTTTGATGTCAACGATGCCAAATGATGGTTCAGAAATAATATGAAAATGTAATTAAAATGAATTTCAAAAATGAAAAATTCATTAATATTCTGCAAAATTCAGAGCTCGTGGTCTTAAGGGAATTTTAAAATGAACATTCGGCAGTTAATATAGTTTCAAGTATGAAATAATTACTACTTAATTATTTAATTTTAACAATATAAATTAAGAGACTGTGAAATAAAAAACCAGTGCTGTAAAAATGATACCTAATATGATTTTTAGACACAAATCATAAAAATTATATACAATACTGTAATAGTATTATTATAGTAGTGATACAATAACAGTTTCACATGGTTTGTTAATTCCATGACATTTTAAAATTATTCTCGATTTTTTCTGAAATAGTGCCCACTCATTTCGGAATTTTTTTGACAATGAAGGAAAATTACCTATCTTTTAGAAAAAAAAATTTTCCCTAACAAAATTTGGGAATATTTCATGTCTGAGAGCAGAAAAAATTCCCAACATTTTTTACAGTGTGGTATCTGAATTCTAAATCTACAAAATAAAAATTATCAAAACATTCACAACTAGTTATGAATGATGATTAAAAATTCTGTTATTTTATCTTCTATAAGGAGAAGATAGAGAAAATTATATTTTTTATAAATACTTCTTATTTTGTAGTAAATTTCTATTTCGGCGTTTCTAGAATAATTTTTCAAATGAACATGTCTTAATGAAAATTTTTCATTTTAATACCCTTATTGTGAATCAAAGACAGTTTTTAAGAGTGTCTTGAATAGTTGCTACTGACTCGTGTATTTCGGTCAAAATTTTTGCGTTGCAATGCATCCCGTCACTCAGTATTCTAGGTTTTATGGTACCCACTTCAATGTTGTAAATTTCCACTTGTTCCAGGATTCCTTTTAGAGAAGATTTAAGTTCATCTACTTTAAGAGAGATACATTCTTCTTCTGGTTTGTCAGTCTTTGCTCTACAAGTACTTTTCACCTCGTTCAAATCATCCTGAATCTTCATACATTTCTGTTAAATAGTAATTATCCATGATTAATGTTATCTCTTTCATGTGTTCCTGAGAATTTTTATTGACAAAAAACAGTTTCAATATTAAATATTAATTGAATAAGGATTCAATTTGATCCATGAGAGTAATTGCATTTAAATTGAACCGTATTAATGAAATTACCTGATGTGCCCCTTGAATATTTTTTCGAATAGGTTGACCAATCTCCGAAGAATTCCGGACACACTTGTCAAGTTTAAATGCAGCTTCTTTAATTATTTGACGCAATTTGTTTTTTTCAGAGGCAATACAATCCTTATTTTCCTTTGTTTTTGCTATTTCTGTTAGGATCTGAAAATATGAAAATAAATATAAAAGAGGTTGTGTATACAAAACTGGTACCGGTAAAACGATTAATTTAATAATGTAAGGAAATTCATGTGAGGTGGAATCCTGCAAAAGGTGAGAATTGACAGAAAAAAATTCGCATCGCCCTATCAGCACCCTCATCGATTCATAAGAAAAAAATTCTCATCACTCGATTACAAGGAAATCCTCATGACTCGATCAGAAATAAATCCTGATGGCTCGATCAGAAAAAGGTCCTCGTCGCTCGATCATGAAAAATCCTCATGACTCGATCAGAATAAAAATCCCGATGGCTCGATTAGAAAAAGAACCTCGTCACTTGATCATAAAAAATCCTCATGACTCGATCAAAAAAAGTCTTCATCGCTCGATCAGAAAAAAATTCTAATGGCTCCATCAGAAAAAATCCCCATGATTCGATCAGAAATAAATCCTGATGGCTCGGTCAGAAATAAGTCCTCATCGCTCGATCATAAAAAATCCTTATGGCTCGATCAGAAGGAAAGCCTCATGACTCGATCAGAAAAAAAAATCCCATGGCTTGATGAGAAAAAAGTTTTCATCGTTCAATCAGAAAATAATCCCCATGGTCGATCAAGGAAAAATCCTCATGGTTCGATTAGAAAAAAGGTCCTCATCGCTCGATCATATGTTAAAAGATCCTCATAGCTCAATCAGAAAGAAGTCTTCATCGCTCGATCAGAAAATAATCCTCATAGCTCGAACAGAAGAAAAAAATCCTCATGACTCGATCGGAAATAAATCCTGATGGCTTGATCATAAAATATCCTCTTGGCTCAATTAGAAAAAAATCCTCATGGCTGGATCAGAAAAAAGTCCTCATCGCTCCATCAGAAAAAATCCTCATCGCCCGATCAGTATCGTTATCGGTTGATCAGAGAAAATCCTCATGACTCGGTTAGAAAAAATCCTGATGGTTCAATCAGATAAAGACCTCACCGCTCAATCATGAAAAAATCCTCAAGACTCGATCAGAAAAAAAGTCCTCATCGCTCGATCATCAAAAATCCTTATGACTCGATCAGAATAAAAGCCTCATGACTCGATCAGAAAAAAATCCCACGGGTCGATGAGAAAAAATGCTTCATCGTTCAATCAGAAAATAACCCCCGTGGCTCGATCAGGAAAAAATCCTCATGGTTCGATCAGAAAAAAGGTCCTTATCGCTCGATCATATGTGAAAAGATCCACATAGCTCGTTCAGAAAAAAGTCTTCATTGCTCGATCAGAAAATAATCCTCATGGCTCGAACAGAAAAAAAATCCTCATGACTCGATCAGAAATAAATCCTGATGGCTCGATCATGAAAAATCCTCATGACTGGATCAGAAAAGAGTCCTCATCGCTCCATCAGAAAAAATCCTCATCATCCGATCAGTATCCTTATCGGTTGATAAAAAAAATCCTCATGATTCGATTAGAAAAAATCCTGATGATTAAATCAGATAAAGACCTCATCGCTCAATCATTATAAAATCCTCATGACTCGATCAGAAAAGATCCTCATCGCTCGACCAGTATCCTCATCGATTGATCAGAAAAAAAATTAATTGCTCGTTCAGAAAAAATGCTGATGGCTCGATCAGAAAAAAATCCTCATCTCTCGATTAGAAAAAAATGCTCAAGGTTTAATCATAATAAATCCTCATGGCTCGATCAAGAAAAAATTCTTCGTCACTTAATCAGAATCCTCGTAGGTTGATCAGAAAAAAATCTTCATGGCTTGATCAGAGAAAATTTCTCATCCCTCGATCAAAAAAAAATCCTCATTTCCCGATCAGTATTCTTATCGGTTGATCAGAAAAAAATCCTCATGGCTCGATCAAGAAAAAAAATTTCTCGTCTCTATGAGGATTCTTCCTCATAGGTTGACCAGAAAAAAATCTTCATGGCTCGATCAGGAAAAATTCCTCATCGCTCGATCAGAAAAAAGTTTCTCATGGCTCTGTACCTGTGATTTTTTAAACCAATAACGACAGTGCATACGTTTTGTATAAAAAAAAACAATCATAAACTCAAGCCGCATTCCCAAGACCATAAGTCTAAAAAATATAAGACCCTAAAATATGAGGCCCTAATAAAGCTGAAGGACACCTTACCGAAAATAGTCTTGGGTCTACGAAACCTTGAAAAGGGACTATTTATTGGACATTAATTGCAATAAAGTAAGGTACGAAAAATGAAAAAATAATACTGAATTACTCACATCTGTGAGATTGAACGTAGCTTTCCATGATTCAGCTAAAGCATCTGTTGCTGTATCTTTTAAATCATTTAATGTAACTAGAATCCAACCGTTAAGCTGTTGGTCATAATCAACTATATTTTGAGTTGCCTCATCTGCTACGGCCTTGAATTCCGTTATGGAATCGCATTTCACCTGTCATCAAATAAAAAAATTAATTTATAATAAGCAAAGATGAAAAATATTTGATTCTTATATGTCTTCCTTGAAATAAATGTTATTTATTACATAATTATTGAAATCAAGATATAACTTTGCTTACAATTAGATTCAGCTTGAATTACGTTAATATAGAAATATTTCCGCAAGAGCGATGATATAAAATTGATTATGAAATTCTAAATATATAAATTAGCACACAATTATCACACATTTGCTGTTAAAATTAGCCTATCAATTTGCCAATTCTCGGTCGTCGAACTGAGATAAATTGAAGATTTTTTCAATTGAACTATTTCACATTTTAAAAAATGCTTAAAAACGTTACATCTTAAATTCAGAAATGTACTTAAATTCAGAGATGAACTTAGATGCACCAAAAAAATTGTCTGAATTTAAAAAGGTCAACATCTGATGAAATCTGATAAAATTTCCTAAGTTCAGATCAACTTTACATAAATCCAGATACATTTTTACTCAATTGAACTTCATATGTGAAATTGAGTACATTTTTTAAATTAACGTGCAACATTTTCAAGTATCCCTTTTCATTGTGTTGCATTTTAACAGATCGTGATTAGAAAAATCACTTTTTCTATAGAAAGTAAAAAATTATGAATTTATTTATGGAAAAACTCACGTGAATAACACAGAAAGCAGATAGAAGACAAAAAATGGCGAACTTCATTATTTCACTTATTATTCAGCCGGTGGTTTGCCACGAACTGAAATCCAAAGAAAACAACTACGGCTTTTATCAGGAATGCATGATGATCGTGCTCAAAGTTGGATTCTGTACATTTATCTTTTTTTTCGCCTCCTCTCACTTTAATCCTCTCATTCTTGTTGGTTATCATTTAAATTCTGCTTATTAGCTTATATCTGATTCTCGTGAAGATATGAATTCCGTAAAAATATACGCTTCTAAAGACTCTGGAAATGGGAGTAAATTGAGGATATAAAAAACAGAATTCCCACATGGGTCGTTTCCATAAATCATGAAACAGTCAATCGTAAATTATGAGTATGCGGGAAGTCTGATATTCTTCATACGTGTTTCTATTAATATGCGGGAGTCGCGTGAGTTTCGAGATTACGAACATGTAACTTTTTACACTAATAAACTTAACAGTTGAATAAAATAGTTAACTTTTATCGAGGAGGAAAACTGCTACAATAATTTCATTTTTGTAGTACTTAAGAAATATTCCTTAGAAATATCATTTTATCAAACAAAAACTTAATATATCAATTATTTCGGTCTATGTTTCGTTTGATTATTATAATTCTGGTTACCGATAGTATATACAGATTTATGTAGATAATCAGGATTATTCAAGCCGATTAAGTCGAGGACCACAAGACGATTAAAGCATATCGTTATCAGTGAGACTATCACTTACCCAATTATGAAAATCATTCAAAAAAGAAGTTTCAATCATTTTTGTTTTCAAGAACTTTAATTTCAAACATCTTGTCATAAAAAATTTCTTATATTAAATTTCGTAACTTATGTTACAAAACAAGATTATAATTAAAATTGTCTTTTTCTTATAATTTCAGGCCTCCCAGTTATCATCATGTCCCAAAAAATTGGATATGAGCAAAGCCGGCCTTTGCAGAATTCCAGATAGTGCTGTGGCTTTTCCCGCCATTGAGGAGCTCATGTTGGGGCAAAACCAGTTATCCAATTCTAATAGCAATTTATCTTTGCTTCAGAGGTTCGTAAAATCAGATAAGAAATTTACCAAATTAGGATTAATTTACTTTTTTATGAAGCTTTGAGAATAATGATGGTTATACAATTATACATCCGTTATTCTAAAATACGTTGATGGAAAAATAGGGTTAGAGAGCAATATTTTTTGTAATTTAACTACGAAATTCTTGGTAATTAAAAAAACCAAGAATCTAGCGATCAAATTTGAACAAAATACTCTCAAATGTCTTCATTCAGATTTAAAAAAGAAACCAAAATAAAAAAAAAAGTGAAGAATAAGAAGGTTATGAACACCGGAACGTTGCATAGTGGAACAAAACTGGATTTTGTTGGACAAATCAGTTTGCAGGTCACAATTTTTGTCCGACTAGGACGTTTCTCTTATCTAAGTTAAAGCTTATTAAATTCTGCATACACCCTTTGAGGCTTATTTTAAAATTTTGGCTTTTATGAGTAACTGTATGAAGAAGAAAAGTAAAAGAATGTATTTTTCAACAAAATCATCTTTTAACTTCGAAAAAATGAGTTCTATAAACTTAGAATCGATCAAAATGAATGCATATGCTCTAAAATCACGTAAATACTCAATTCTAAAATTAACTTAATGGTTGTAAACAAATTTCATGAATTATTGGTTTACAGAAACAAATTTTTCTCAACTATAAATTCTGCAAATCGATATTTAAGAGTTGTCTAGAATGAAAAAACTATAAAAAACTATAAGTGAATGATTTGTATTATTATGAACAAATTATACAAGCAAATATTGAAAATGTTTAATGAATCCGTTTATAACAAGTGCAATTATTAATTTATGGCATTTTTCATCAGCAGGTAAAACTTTCATGAAAAATTGCAGCAATTTTCTTCAAGTAACTTTTTCCTGTGCAGGAACAGTATTCAAAATTAACTAAATTAAAATTCAAAGACTAAAAAATTAGGCAATCCACTTGTTCCTGTTGGAAAATGTGAGGCGGGATTATTCGTGGATGAAATGAATGTTTTTTGTTTGAAGAAGCAGGAACAAATTTCAAAATTAAATAAATTAGAATTCAAAGCCTCAAAAATTAGACAATCCTCAAATGATAAAGTTATACATATTTTTCTTCTCTTTCAAACTAAGAGCTATTAAGGTAGTTGTCGTGCAAAAAAATCAGATCTCTGGAAAAAATAGTTTTTCTGATTTTGAGAATCAAAACAATGTTACTGATGATGTCATTTTAAATAAAAAACATTCATTTCAACAATGTTTTTTGCAATTGAATTTTTTCCTACGATCGTTTGTTACCGATTTTTCTATGGCTGAAATCATTCAAGCATTTTTGTAAAAAGAAAACATTTTTTAAACAATTAACTATATTTGAGGATTATTTACTTATTTTGAAATTTGTAAACAGTAGAGTTGTAGTGAATGTTTTACCCGAAAAAAAGTCATGATTTATCCAAATACAACCATTTTTTTTAAATTGGTAAGAAGCGATAGTAAGTATAAATTCAATTACAACAAATATTTTTAAGATAACTATTTTTCGTAAATTTTAAACTTTTTTCATGAAAAATAATGTTTTTTCTTTTATAACATGCGACAGATAATTTCATTTCAATTCTTCAAATCATAGAAAACTTTTTTTTTCCAGTGACCTTATTTTTAGCACGGCAACTACCTTAAAACTGAACAATTTTCATTTTGAAGCTTTCATATTTACGAAATATCAGTATTAATCATTGCAAATTGAAATTTATTGATTTTTAATGTTCAAAATCAAACATTTACAAACTCGAAACGTTGAAAATTGAATAATTTCTTATTTCAAGTGCTTCAAAATTTTAAATATCAAATCAGGAACCTTCAATATTGAGAAATTGAAAATTGTATTGTACAGATGAAAATTTTTTCATTAAATATCGTACAAATTTCACAATTCGAGAAATAATAATGAATTTTACATGTGTGGCTTTTAAGTAGTAAAAAGGGCACAATTGTGAACTTTATTTTTTTTTATTTTGAATTATTCTAAAAACGTTGTGAATGAATTAATTTCAGATAGGACAGATCCAAAATTGAACGATTCTAAACTTTCTTTGAAAGTGGCCTATTTTTAGATTGAACATTTAAATTTGAATTTTATAATTGTTTAACTTGCGGTTCAAATATTTTCAACTTATAAACTCTTCAGTTTCAAATTAATCGAGTTTCAAGAATTTTATCTTAAAGTTAGTAAATTAGTAAATTTTCAATTATAAACATTTGAATTTTAAATTGCTTAATTATGGAGTTTTACTTCAATTATCTGAACATTAAAAATTGTACAAGTTTTAAAGTTTAACTTTGAAATTGTCTGATTCCGAAGTTAACAATTTCAAATTGTTCAAATTTCAAGACTTTTTATTTAAATTTAGTAAATTAGTCAATTTTCAATTATCAACGTTTCAATTTATAAGTGTTTAACTACAGGTATGTAGGCTTTAATTTGATTGTCCAAACACCAAAACTTCTACAAATTTGTAACGCTTCAATTTAAATTGCAAGAATGAAAATTAAGATTGAAATTGTAGCGTTCAAGAATGAAAATTCAATACTCTGAAATTTTAATCATCAACAATTAAAGAAATCGTTCAACTATTCTTTTAATTTTCATAGTTTAATTTTCAGCATTTTATTAAGAATAGTTATTCATTTTTGAAGCCTTATACAATTTGTGAGACTTGAAATAAAATTATTTTAATCTTTATTGTTTATAAATGAAAATAATTGTCTAAATATTGGGGATTTCTATTTAAAAATTCAATTGAACACTATTATAATTTGAAGTTTTTCCAGAATTCAAAACTCTACTTGTTGAAATTTTTTAATTGTAAATAAACGATTGAATAAATGAAAATATCTAAATTGAATCTTTCCAAACTACGTAACGTTTCACTGTAATTTAAGTAAAAAAAAATATTTTTTTTTATACGAAAGTGTTAGAATTGCGTATTTCTTAATATAATTTATTGATAAGAATAGCAATGGTCAATTTATAGCATTTCTTAGTACTAGGTAACATTTTCATAACGTATTGCAGTAATTTCAAATAAGAAAGATTTTTTCCGATATGAAAATAACACATTTTAAATATTTGTTTATAAAATTTTTCATTGAAGTAGAAATTATTTATAGAATTTTCTTTACTAGGTGACTCACATGTCGAATCGCAACTATTATAGTGGAGAAACATTTGATTCCTGTGTACAAATCTCGGATTTGTATAATTATACAAAAAATTGGTTTATAAAAATTATCTTAATTAAAAACTTGATTATTTATATTCCTTCAGTAGTTTATTACATATGAATTCATTTTGATCGATTCTATGTTTATACAAGCCATTTCTTCTAAGTTGAAAAATTATTTTGTGGTATATACCTTTTTTTCACTTTTCATCCTTACACAGTTTTTTGTAAAAACGAAAATATGAGAATCAGCCTCAAACGATCTCAGAAAAATTTAATCAGTCTTAATTTAAAAGAAAAAATGTCAAAATTGAAGAAAATTGTAACCTGTAGACTGATTTGTTCAAAACAATCCAGTTTTGTCTCACTGTGCATTGGCAGATTTTTGTAAATATTTTTTTTATGTGATTAAAAAAAATTAATAAGAATAAAAAAAAACGAGAGAGAAAACAGAAAGGGGATTCGAAGGTTGCCTTCTTTTTCTTTCTTCTTTTTTCATTTTTATTTATTTTCAATTTGAGTAGAGACATTTAAGAGTGTGTTGTCCAAATTTGATCGTTAGATTCTTGGTTTTTCAAATTTCCATTCGTCGTTAAATTTTAATTTCGGATGTTAAAGATGAATTTATATTTTGATTTATTCCGAATTCAGTTTCTTTTTTAATTTTTAAAAGACAAAATAACTTCGATTTACACTCAACTCTGGATTCGTGTCCAGTTTCGAGTATGACTTGCGATGACCGTGAGGCTCTTCCAAGAATTTCTATGACGCAAACAATCAGGGCTTTATGAACCAGTGCTCCCAACGCGGGCCCCGCGCAGTACTGCACATGCGTCGTGCATGACGTTTGACTGGATTCTTTTCGCGCGCTGTTTCAAACGCTAAAAATATTTTTTGTATTATATATCATGACTTTTTAACTTACAAAGTTATCCATTAGACCAAAATTAATTAATTCTGAGCAAAACTAAAAATAATCAAACTACTATTCTGCAAATAAAAAACATGCTTTTCTAGAATGATAAATTGTAAATATGAATTCTAAACATGATGAATAAATAAAGTATATTTTTTATTCACAGAATAGTGATTTAATTATTTTTAATTTGGGTCTAATGGATAATTCCATGAGTTAAAAGGCCTTTATTTATAATGAACAAAAAAATATATATTCTTCAGAATTACATATCTATTTTTTCCTACAAAATATTTTTATAATTTGAGTAAATAAAAATTTAAGCATGGGTCTTAATGACCTTTATCTTTAAACAATGTTTAAAATCCCAAACATAACCTAAAAAAACCTGTTCTAATTGATGAATGATATGCATTCTATTTTTCTGAGACAAGGGTAAACTAAATATTTAGCTGAAATGGAGAAAAAATTTTCCTGTTATACGTTAAAATATTTGTTTGTCTGCTTATTTACTTCAAACGTTTGAAGACCGTTCAGCTTTTCGTTTAAAATGAGAGCCTTCCCTTTAATGATCGGCTCGGATATTGAATCACTTCTTTCTCTCTTTCTTAAACCATTCCAACACAGCAGCACCCAAAATCATATTATCACTTACTTTCGACGATTTCTTCTTCAAATATTCATAACTTTTAACCTTATTCCTTAACTCAGTTTCGCGAGCTATCACAGGCTTGTACGTTCTCTTACAGATACCATATTTTTGTAAAATGGACTATTTTGAGGCACCTGATTTCATTTTTTCCACAACCTCTTATTGCTTTTCGAACGTTAAACGCTTCCTTTTTGACATTTTCGTAACACATAACCAAAACCAATCGAAACACTGAAAGCGAACTGAAGCGAACTGACGAAATTATCCACTTAAGGCCTTGTCCACTTTGTGGCTACGGTACTGCATAATTGCGCTGGGTTCGACGTGCCTCCTTCCCTGCCCCTCGGAACCCCTCATCAACGAATGCGAGCCGGCAGAAATTCTAGGAAGGACTTAAATCCAGGTGACTTAAATTCAGAGTTGAGTGTGGTTTACATTTATTTTTTAAATGAATTGCAAACAACATAAGGACCGAAAAATAAATTAAAATTCTACCCTGCAGATTCGCAAAACTTGAAGCGGTTTGTCTGGAAAGCAATAATCTTCAGAAAATTCCATGGGAGTTACTGGAGCTTACTAATCTGAGTATTCTCAATCTTTCGGACAACCAGATTGAAGAAATACCTCCCAAAATTTGTGAACTTGTCAAGTAAGTACACTTTTGAAAACAAAATTCTTAGAAATTTAAAACATCTGAACTCCATCCAAAATCTGAAAAAAATCTCCCTTCTTCTGTTTCTTTCGTCTTTCTTTATTTCTATCATTTTCAATCTCGTGGGTTACAATTTTAAAAATGCTTAAAGTTGAAAATAGTATAGAAAATTGAAGGCATGCTGTAAATCATGTCATCAGAATAAAGGAGATTAATTTTTATCTGGAACATAGATCAGGGCAATTTAAAAATTGTCGCTCTTTTGGTCACTTTTGCTGATTTATCATTGTGGGCGGAGAACAGCAATTTATGACTCAAGAACACAAGTTCTAAACCGACCGACTCTGAAAGATGGTGTAGGAAATAAAATAATGGTGATCACTGTAGGCAATCATAATTCAGTGCAAGTTCACCTATAGAAAAAACTTAAGATTTCGATAAATCGAAAGAAATGTAAAATTAAACTTATTTTAAAGAAATTGAAATACGATATTCTTTAAGTACAAGAATAAGTGAAATATGGGAAGTAAGCGGCCATAAATGAATAATTCCTCTTCATGTTGTTTATATTCTCTCCCTTTCACGAGCTTAAGAGTCTTTACAGAACCATTGTAAGCTTTCTAATCATCAATCCTTACATACTACCTTACCAACTATTTCTTACATATCGACTTAACCACTATTCTTCTAAACGCTTGCGGCCTTGCCCTGGCTTCCATTTCCTCTTACCACTACCAATCTAAAAATTGTTCCTCTATTCCGTAATACTATTTAATTACTGTTCCTCTTCAAGAGTCATTTTTTGTCTCTTACCTACCCCGCGCAACCAGCTCTCTCTCTCTCTCTCTCTCTCTCACTCTCACTCTCTCTCTCTCTCTCTCTCTCTCTCTCTCTCTCTCTCTCTCTCTCTC
>JAUMHM010000089.1:1969696-1989344 GCA_032362435.1 Melikaiella ostensackeni | reverse complement strand
TTTCTTATTTCCCTGCGGCTCCAATGTAATTTTTGTAGTAAAGTGGAACTACATGTTCAGTTACGGCTATTACTATGTATAGTCAGTTCAACTACAGCAAAAATGGTATTATCTATTAAGCAATAATGGTTAATTCAATTGGGACGGTAGTTGGATTTACTAATTTCCAGTCAACTACATGACTTAGTTGAATATTTCGCAGGAATTTTCTTCAGTGTGGACAAAAGTCTAAGAATGTCTCTGTTAGACGAAGAAGGTGTTGATCTCAGGTTAATGAAAGTGCGCGAACTTATGTTTGCCCCGCGGAACCTCAGAATATTGATCGATCTATTTGAAATTTGACACATGTGATAACAGACCCTGAATGAAGCTTCTCAGTAATACGCTGTTTTTCAAATCCAATTTTATTTTCTTTCGACCCACCCTTATGTATATATTTAGTTAACATTAACTTAATTTTATTTAATTCAATTAATACTTAGTTCACCAGAGAAGGATTGAATTGAAACGACAAGTGTTAGATTCCTAGCGATTTCAACGGTTGAAGAGAAGTACGAAGATAATCAGCTAAGTGCAGTGAAGTCGAAGGCCTTGTCGTAGAAAAGCCGATTAACTAGCTTGCGAGGAAAGGGGCACTTCCGCTGGGCCGATAGAAAATCACGGATGCGCGATCGGATAGGATCGGAACGGAGAATCGGCACTTTCCTTCTTTAATTAACGGCACGCGTTCTCAACTCTCGAGAATGGCACGTAACTCTGTAATACCAGTCACTTGTTCGAGGATGCAATTTAAAGGCAAAAGTGAAAAGAAAACGTAGTAGGCCAATCAGTAGGGGAAACAGTCTTGTATTAAATCTAATTTTTGAAACTTTGCAATTATATAAAACGTATTTTCCTGATGATTAAGTTCGATTTAGATTCCGTATTATATAATCCAATTCTATATACTATTCAATCTGCAGAAATATTACTTTTTTTTTTGAGGACGTATTCGATAAAATGCGTTTTTCTAAAAGTTTTACACGTTCCCGACCTCTGATAAGGTTTCAAATCGACTTTGATCATTACATCATTAGGGAAGTTTGCATAATATAATAGAGCCTTTGGCCGCAATGATGGTGCTCTTGCGTTGTTAGAAGTAACTGTTTTTTCATTTGGTTTGCACATTACTTTATGAAAAACAAATGAAAGAAAAGTGACTCCTGAAAATGCAAGAACACCTCTATTGAACCCAATCGGTCATTTGCAAGATTCTAAAAATATTAGATATGATATAAGATCCTGCACTTAATTTAGCCCTGCTGACTGGTCTAGTTAGGTGTTTAGTGTTCACTCTTCATCTGAATTTGAATTTGAATTTGAACTTTATATCGTTTACCCAATAGAAAAGCAATTGCATGGTCGTAATTTTATATATAGTGCCAGAATTTTTACAAGTTATTTTGATATTAGCTAGAATTTAAGGTCTCTAGTTGGCATAATATACTCTTTCGCATAAATGTCGCAAATAAGCAAACGAATATATCAATACCATTTGAGTACTTATCGTACATGCCATTGAAATCCCGACATAGTTTGTAGGTCGGTGAGTAGTACATCGCTGGATTTGTTGTTACAGGTAGATAGTCTAATTAATTTAAATACAAAAGTAATTACCGTGTAGAAATTAAAATGGAGAGCTGGGCAGTTCAACGAGCAGTTGGTTCCACTTAAAGTCGGGGGATAATCGGGACAACTGGCTAGCCCCCGACCAGTTTTGAATGCAACAAATTCCCTAAAATTTATGAGAATCACTTAGTCCCCTAACTTTTGGTGAATATTTCCTCATTTTTATGGCATTTATCCTATTTTTTGGGGAAATTCCCCAATCGCTTGGGGAAACGTATTTACAACATAAAATGTGGAATTTTCCTCAAAAAGGATCGAGGAAAATTCCACTAATTTTTGACAGTGTAGCTTTATTGTGAATGTAATTATTTTGTATTTCTGAAAGCTTATCTCTAAGTCCAGTTCCTTAAACCACTCCATGAACTCCCTACGACCCTACGTGGAGAAAAATGGGTGTTTAAGCCTAGATATGTAAAGTATATTATAGTACCGCGAAACATACAGATATATTAATGCGTAACATGTACTATCTTTTTGAGATACCAGACTTGAAGATATTTTATGTTAAACCGAAACTTTCGAGATGTTATACTGAAACATTTAGTCGATCTATCATTCAATTGAAGCTTACAGTCAAAGTTTTGTGTCGTATATGTAAACTTGTGAAGAAATGATGATTATTAATATTTTGGTCACATGATAGTGATAAATATGCTGTAAATTGTTTGGATAGAGTAAAATGATTGGTAAAAGTGCTGTTTCCTCTCCAAAAACACCTTCGAAGTAAGAAAGCTTTGCATTGCATATAGTATACTTACATAATGCATACATCTTTTAATATCTACTGAAAGTAACCTTTAACATCTAGATGGCTGTCCTATAGTTGAAAATTAAATATATTAACTTTAAATATCATAGATTTCAACTGTAAACATCCATTTTTCTCCGTGTCAGCAACAATTATTCTACTTGCCTTACTTGATACATTTATGTCGTTAAAGAAAACTGTAGATAGTATTGGGCCTAGATTAATGCTCTGCGGAACCCCAGAGGATGGTGTGGGAGTGGAATTATGCCCGGCATATTAGGGATTTAAACATGCTATGCGACACTGTCGGCCCCTACGCGAACTAACCAATATGGCCATGGATGACATATTAAATACGTGTGAAACATTACGAAAAGCAACAAAAACATAGCATTTAACTGTAATGATCCTCCATCTGAATAAATAAGTGTTGTAATAAGTAGCCCTGATGAGCAAAATACTTTTGAGCTCATAATTATTTGCTCCAATAATGGAATTTGCACGTCAATGTCAAAAATCAACAAGTTTCGGAGGTTTTTACGTCAGTGGTTGTGACTCCAAAGAGAATAAGATCTCCAATTTAAGTTTTCAAAGAGGGCCAAAGCTTAAAAGTGTTGAAATAAAAACGTGAAACTTATTTGGAAAAATTGAAGTTGTATATAAACACAGTGAGTAGTTGAGAAATTTAAATGTGAAAGATTATAACGTCAAGAATTCACTTGTCTGCTCCTTGGATTTTAATGAAATTTAGCAATTCTCATCGCCACTATTAATTAATAACCTTCCTGTTATTTCGTGTGGTTCTGAAGGTAAAGCACTGGTTTGAAGGCGCAATGAATATATTTCAACTTTTTCGCGTGTTTTTATGGTAGCTCCGCACATTACAGTCATAACAGAATTAAGAATATTTTGGCCATCGATCATATTTCTGGATGCAGGTATAGTTGCTGCGTAACTGCACAAACTAAGTCCAAAAATACCATTTTCTAAACTCAAACACACTTTTTGATTAAATTATTGCTGCTACTCCATATTATACATATGGCTTCCGCAGCCATGTTTGTATGGCACCGCAGCGCCCCTTTTGGCACGGTAGATGTTTTCATTCCCAATAGGACATAGTGTTTCCTATCTAGTGAAAAATATTGCAGTAACAGCTCTTTCCCATCTTTTCAGGCTTTAGTTACGAACTGGGTGTAGACTGTTCATCATGAAAAGTAAAAAATACCATCCGTAACATATTTTGAAATGATCCTCATGATTTTCGGTTTCCTTTTTTCAGGTTTCTAACCTGAAAAAAAGCATTTATTTGACATCCGTAAAAAAATGGCGCCTTCAGCAGCTGCTGTCGGGAGTCGAACCCCAGTCTTGCAACTACCGGTTGGGTGCTCGCACTATTAAACTAAACTAAGTTTTGAAAGAAAATCAAGCTATAAAGGCACTCCTTTTCTAAAAACTGTAAACGAAAATACAAAAAAAATTACATGCTATAAAATCGGAATCCTTAAAGACGATGCGTATTTCCAACATTGAATATCACTTAACCGTTACTCCTATTAGTATTTGGATCACTTTTGAAACACTGCCCCTACCACATACTTCAGAAACTTGGTGGACCGACTAACTTAAAATGAATTATTATTAAATTAAGGGAAATCAGTGGTGAGAGGGGGTACAGTTGGATTAAATCGCAGCTTATGTACTTTACTTAAATGCAGAATTATAGATGATTTATTAATCCGCTTTAAAGCTGACTGTTGAGGAATAAGTTCGCAATCGCTGGAGCGTTACTTGGCGTTACTTGGGGAGCATTACCACCCGTAAAGTAAAACCACCGATGGTAGCCGGCAACCCGGCCCGGTCATGTAGCCGACACGGCGCATTATGCGGTCTCGCTTTATACTTCTAGCAGAAGTAATTTTGTTTTGTTACATCAGAGTGGTCGGCCAACCCATCCTTGGTCTTAACTATACCTCCCGCTCTCTTTTCCAAGCACCAACAAGTGGACTTAGCCTCTTCTGTCGTATTCAGTATTCAGTTCAAGAAAGAACACTTCGTTGAATGCACCTCTATATCTTTTAAACGCCAGACTAATGACGAATAAATCGCTTCCTCTCGTCTGGATTCAAAGAAATAAATAAATAAAATGAAATAAATTGCCCGTCTTTCACCCCAGGATCTTACTTATACCCAAAAAAGTTCTTCTGTGAAACCAAGTGAGTGTAAACGATGAGCTCTGAACGTGAAATTTGTCACTCATCGAGTGTTGTTTTTGTGAGTGATTTGTTCCTTTAAAAGTGAATTTTTTTAAATATGTGTTAGCAGACAGATCATATATTTGGGACGGGAGTGCTATTCTCAGAAAAAAATTTATTACCTAATTTACGTGAGCTAAAGGAATAATTGAAGCGGGCAAAGATAAATGGTGCTAAGTCCAATCAACCTTATTTTATAGGAGAAGCCAAGAACCTTTCGAGAGGAACAATTTACAACCAATTAAGTAAATATTTTTTTGTTTATGTAAATGGATCAGTTTAATAACCATTGTGTAAAAAAATAGATGGCACTAATGGAAATGGCGATGGACTTAGCGCAGTTTAGCTTTCCCTGGTATTATATAAATAAATATAGTACATAAATCGTTAAGGAAATCATATGGAATTAATATTTTTATTTATTTCATAAACAAATTACACTAGTATATTCCACTGGCTACATTAGTTCTTCACTCAGTGTAAAAATTAAAAAGAATTGTAGTTATTTCGAATACTCGAAAAAAACAGTAATTTCAGAAAAGCCAAAAAACTTTCTAACATACCTGTTCAGTGTCATTTTTTTACGTGACCTTCCCGAGTTGATGCCGATTTTTTGGTGCAGTGCAAATTTTTCAAGTATTTTTGGGGATTTTTTTCTGGGTCTTTAAATTTTCTTTCAAATGTCCAAAGTAATCGAAAAAAAATTCAAAAAATACTTTTTTAATTTTGGTAATAATATCTTCAATTGTTAAATACTTTTTAAAATTCTATAATGGACGTCGAATTGTTAAATAAATTGAATATCCATTTATTAGGTTTGAATTATTTGAAATTTTTCAATACTTGAATACATTTAAATACTAACTTTCAACGTAAAAAATTGCAAAACCTTGATTTTTTCACTAAACTAGGTGTAAAAAAGCGTGAAAGAATGATTTCTGAAGAAAACTAAATTTCGTCAAAAAGTGGACTTACCGTTTAGCTTTCTCCGCTTCAATTATTAGCTCTAAGAGAATTCATAATACACCCGAACAAAACTTTCTTAAAATTAAGAAAAAAAAGTTATAGAAAGTCAATTTTTAAGCCCAAGCAATACACTCAAATTTTGCTCTAATTATCACAAAAGCATGAGATATTGTGTGTAGAGGGCCCTTTTGGCATTAGAAAACTTTCTAGACAGGGTGCCAAACATTTTTTCAAATTTTTTTTTTTAGTGATGGAATTTTTTTTGGATGCTGTATTTCTTCAACTAATCAAGAAATTTAACTTTTCTTTTTTGATTCTGGTAAGAAATCTCACAGACTTTCAAAGTTGAAAATTGAATTGAATATTGAATTTGAAAAAGTTGAAAATTAACAAAATGGCGGCGATTTTTCTGAAAACGATAACTTCTCATTCAAAAATAAAATACACAAAATACGAAAAAGGCTTACACAGCTCCTCTTAAAAGGATCTGCAAAAAGTTTTCTTACCATTTTTCGATATTATGCACATTTTTTTTCGTTATTCAAGAAAACGATCATTTTCGAAAATTTTGCGAAAATAAAATGACGAAAGATTAAAGTGTCCATTTCAAATCATAATGTCACTGAAAAATCGTGAAAAACGACACCGCACACGTATGTAAAGAGACAGAAAGCAAAAATTTTTATTTCTTGAAAAAATGCATACGAATATGTATGTATATGTTTCGAAAATGGTAGAAAATATCGAAAAGTGACAATGGAACCCTGCGTAGAGCGTTTTAAGTGGAACAATTTCGCTGCGTAAACTTTTTTCATATCTCACGTATTTTTCGAAGAAAATGAGATCTCTTGATTTTCAAAAAAATCGCCGTATTTCAACAAAAATTTCCACCATTTCTTCTTCTAACAAAAATTCTGAAAAAATTGTGGTACCCGACATACAAAGTTTTCTAATATCAAAAGAAACCTCCACATCAAATTTCTTGTTTTTATAACAATTAGAGCAGAATTTTCAATATCTTCAGTGTACCGCTTGCGTTTGAACTAATTGTAATGAAGGCTCATTAAATTCTGTGTCTAATGAGTAGATGTTAAAAGGATTACATCAATTTTGTACATGAATATTCTATAAACAATGAACATGTTTTCGGACTCTCTTTAAGGTCCTTAACAAATTTCTATGAAAAAGCGACAGCAGATCAGTAATTTTTTAATTTGTTCATAGCAATCGTACTTTTGAAGTGATTTCTCAATGAATTGTTAAATTATTTGCACGTTTATGGGGCATTTTTTCTCAAGTATAAAATACTGAAGTATTTATATGTACTAAACTATTTTTATCCAAAATATCCATCGGATTTAAACTTTACCGAAGTGCAGTCTTATTGGATGGTAGTTTATGCGGAAAAAATTTTTATTCAGACATATATTCAGCGAAGGGGAGGAGGTGAAAATTTTGTATTTTGTGCGGGCAGACTTTCTAAAATTTGACGCGTATTTTTTAAATTCAAAACAAAATTTGATTTTTCTTAAGGTTCGACACTTTAAATAATTTTTTCTGGCCCGAAAATAAAGCTTAGGGTTCTCACTTTCAAAACCGTGAAGAACAGAATGTCATTTTTTTTGTTTCCGAGAAATTAAATTTTGTCCATTCTGTTTCAGAGAAACCAACTTTTCCTGAGGAGTTGTACTCTTTTAATATCAATAAAAAAATTGTTTGTGTTCTACAGTTTCGATAGCATTTTTCCCGACCTTTTTATTGGTCGTAAGCATTTTTAAAGGTCGAATAATAATTTTTTCAAAAAATTCTTATGATGACTGAAATTGGCGGAAAAAATTTTATCGAAACTGTGATAAACAAAAATTTTTTATTAATATTAAAAGAGTATAGCTCCTTCGAACAGATGGTTTCCCTGAAACACAATGGACGAAATTTAATTTCTTGAAAACAAAAAAAAAACATTTTACCCTTCACGGTTTCGAAAGTTAGAATCCTAAGCTTTATTTCTTCAAATTTTAAATTTTGAAAATGGCTCTTTTCCAGATGCATTAGACTGCTTTCATATGAAGTAAAAAGAAATGTTGACCTACCTAAAACGGAGTAAGTCGCTCACCCCTAACTTTAAATTTCAACATTAAATATCAAATTTTCCATGAAAAATAATAAAACATTTTTGATTGTTTTAATTACTACAGTTGTCAAAGTTTATTTTGGAATTTATTTAGTGCGAATTTATTGGTGAACGACTTTACCCCGGTTTACGGTACATGTTTTCGATAGATTTTTGTACGAGCTATCGATTAGTTATAACCATTTTTTCAAAATTTATAATTTGACACCCATTTTTTCAAATCAAAAAAGGTTTTGATTTTTTTTTTTGAAGTTCGACCCTTTTTTAATTTTTTTTTGTCTCAAAAGAAATCTTAGGTTTCTCACTTTCAATGCCGTAAAGGACAAAATTTGGTTCTTTTTTGTTTTCGAGAAATGAAATTTCGTCCATTCTGCTTCACAAAAACCATCTGTTCCGGAGGACTTGTAATATTTTAATAACAATGATAAGATGTTTGTCTACCACAGCTTCGATAGGATTTTCCCCGCCCTTTTCAGTAATTGTAAGTATTTTTTGAAAAAATTATTATTTGACTTTTGAAAATGACAGAACAGAACAGAAAAATGTCACATTTACATATGTGCATTATAGAATAGAGAAAAACTCAAATTCTGCAATGCAAAATTAAATTGAATCAAATTAGATGTATTTAATAGCCATACAGCTTCAAAAGTAACTTTATTGGGAATTATTAAAAACGGTATGTTTAGTTTTTTAAAATTAAAATTTATCTCGCAGGCTTTATTTTCTGTCAGATTGTTTAAAGTTGTAGCCATTTTTTCAACTTTTCATGCTGAAACACGAAAATTTTTGTTTTGAAATTCGACACTGGAGGTTTTGTTAATTTTTGCAGATGAATAACTTGTAGGAAGAAAAATGAAAAAGTTCAGAATTTACAGTACATGTCAATCAGGTCCTCATTTTATCACCCTTAAAATTGAATTTTCAAATAGTTAGCCAACTTCAACTTTTTTTAAATTGTGGCACAGCCGCACTAAACCTGAGGGTATCGTTATTGCTGCAACGGTATTCAATTGATATGAAAATCTATATCAATATAAAGAAACAAAAGATTGTTAACTTCATAGATCATTTTTTTAGATCAAATTTATACCTTAAGATTTATTGTGATGCTTTACAATAGGAATTAGAAAACCGGAAAAACATAAATTAAAAAAATTGAAGTTTTAATATTGAACATCATTTTCATAATATAGACTACTATATAGATTCCATACATATATTACTTAGATTTCCTTTTTTCTTCTAGATAAAGTCTGAAATGAGATAGAGAAATGTGACTAAAGTGACATTTTTCTTTAAAGAAAGTGACTAATAGTGACTTTTTCTTAAAAAGTGACCAAAAAGTGACTAAAAGTGGCTTAAGTGACTGTGTGGCAGTCCTGTGTATAATAATTAATAAAAAGAAGTAAATTATAAATCCTTAGCACATTCGTTTTTGATTTTCGAATGAAGCGCGTAGGACACTTGTTGCAGATTTATTTGTAATTGTGGGTTGATTTAGAACCATTCTATTCAGATTATTGCCATTAACATCTCAATCTTTGGAAATCTTAAGTATTCATAGGCAACCCTGCAGATTGGAACAAATCTTTGCCTAATGTATCTTTTTTAAAATTTCTTAAAGATCGAAATGAAATCTACTCTCATATAAAAATTTTTTGTGCAGTGAAAAGGGAGCACCCAAAAAGTTCACAAATCAAAATTAGACTTCGAGACTACCCGATTTTCCGGCTCATTAGAGACAAATTTAAAATAAATGTACAAACAAAAAAGAAGAAAAAAGGGGGAAAAAGGAAAGAGTCAACCAAATCAACCTCACACTTTTTCTTTTTTCCATCTTTTTCATACTACTAGGGACCAACATGATTTGTGAACTTTTTGGGCGTTCCTTTTTTAGTGCACAAAAAATTCTCAGAAGATAGTAGATTTCATTTCGATGTTTAAGAAATTGATTTATAAGTTGTAACACTGAACGCAGCAGGTAGAAAAATAAATTAAATAGAAACTTATTTAACTCCTGCTAATTTCGTATCATTAATCTGATTCATAAATTGTTAAGTAGTATTGGAACAAAGGAATGACATACCCTACTTAATTTTCTTTATCTATATCCCTGAATCGAATAAACGTAACGCACTATGCGTTCGAGTTCTTCAACCCGTTAACCTAGATTGCAAGCTGTTGCTTGAAAACGAAAATTTCCAACCGAATCGCTTAAATTATCATAACGGATCCTGTACATGAGCCATATGTTAAATTGCAATTTATCTAAATTTACTATATTTATGATACAATGCGAAAATTTTAAATTAATTGAACAAGAAATAAAAATTTCGTTTGGGTTGCTGAACCTTGGAGAAAGTTGCGGATAGGAATCCTATCCGAGACAGTTCGCATCAATCTGAATCAATCCAAACCAATTTTCCAATCCGATTCTATCCGAACCAAATTTTCAATTCGAATGAATCCGAGTTTGGATCGATTCGAGTTCATTCGGAATGAAAATTCGGTTAAGAACAATCCGAGTTCGGACTGATTCGCATTGAAAAATTGATTGAGTCGGATTAAGTCGGAGTAAGATTAAGTCGGATTAAGTTTTAGCCGATTTGCATCAAAAGAAAATGAAAACAAAAAAAAATCGAAAATGAAAAGCAGATTTCGCAATATATCATTAAGAAAAACCGAATTTTCAGTCAATTCTCTGCTCTTTTTGGCTACCTTACTCTTGAATACTAACACAGAGATAGTCGGGATTGGGATTTTTTCTAAAATTTGATAAATTCCATACTGAGAGTTCATTGGATGACTACTGATTTGCCAAAACATTGTTTGCCAATGGCAACCCGTTTCCGAAAAAATCGACTTTTTTCAAAATTCTTTTTTATGGATTGAAATGCTTATTTATTGAATTCTTATGTAAAATTATATAAATATAACCTCATTCTACAAAAAAACGAATTTTTAACAAAATACAAGAATTTTTAACTAAACAAGATAAATTTTCAACCAAAACAGATGAATTTTCAACTAAAATGATGATTTTTCAAACAAACAAAAAAATGAATTTTAAGAAAGGAGTTCAACGAAGTAGTTGAGTTTTCAACCAAAAAGATGATTTCTCAACAAAGGAATTCAACTTTCAACCAAAAAAAATGTATTTTTAACAAAGAAGTTCAACTTTTGCTTGAAAAATATTTTTATTTTAAATAAAAAATAGTTAAGTTGCAACAAAAAAGACAAATTTCAAAGCGAAATGATAAAACTCCAAACAAAAAAATTAATTTTTAACAAAGGAATTCAACTTTCAACCAAGTAGTTGAATTTTTTACCAAAAAGATGAATTTTTGAACAAGAAGATTTATTTTCTACCAGAAAAGCGAATTTTTAACTAAAATGATGATTTGAAGAAATTTCTTTCACAAGACATGAGGTTTCGAAGAAAAAAGACGAAAGTTGACAAAAGAGTCGAATTTCCAACCAAGAAAGATTGTTCAGTCAAGAAAGAAAAACAATTTCAACCTTATTGTTGGAGCTTCAAGCCAAAAAGACAAATCTTATACAAAGCAGTTGAATTTTCAATCCGAAAATGTAAGTTTCTAACGAAAAAGTAAATTTCTAACCAAAGAGTTCAATTTTTAACCAAAATAGTGGAATTTTCAACCAAAAAGGATAAATTTTCAACAAAGCAGGTGAACTTACAACCAAGAAGACCAATTTTCAACTAAAAAGGACGAGTCTTTAGCAAAATTGTAAAATTTTTGTAAAATTAATCAAATTCTCAACTGAAAAAGAACTTTTAACTAAAGGGGATGAGTTTTCAAATCAAAAAGACGAAATTTAAGTAAAATGATGAATCTTCATTTCTGAAAAAATCGACTTTTTTCAATCAAAATTTCTTTATGGTTTGAAATATTATTTATCAAATTCGCATGTGAATTGATGTAAATGTAACATTGAAAGAAAATTGAATTTTAAATAATTCAATTTTCAATTGTTGAAAATCGAAGAAAATTCAAAGTTGAATATTCAACAGTTAAAGTCTGAATCTTCTTCTATTTTCAACTGTTGAGAATTCATATTTTAATTTTCTTTAATTTTCAACAGTTCAATTTTGTATTAAAAACAAGTGTTAACAATTTTATATTTACATAAATTGACGTGAGAATTCAATGAATGAAATTTTCAATCCATATTTTTTTTGAAAAGACGATTTTTTCGACAACGATTAGCCATTAATAAATAATGTGTTGGCAAATTAATAGCTATTCAATGAAATCCAAGTAGGAAATTTATGAAGTTTAAAAAAAAATCCCAACTCTGATCATCTCCTTGTAAGAATATCAATATTTTCATAGAATCTATTATAAGTCCACGTGGAAAGAAGAGCCGGGGGGGGTCCTTCAGAAGTCCACATTTGTTCACAAGGAGAGGCGAGAGGATAAAAATGGTAAAAATTTGTCCACGTTTTATATGTACGGCCCCTTATAAGAATTTAACAATTTTAGGGGAGGACTGAAAAATCCTGAAAAATAAAATTCCGACGCTGGAAAATTCTCAAATTTAAACAGTTAAAAGAATGTTAAATAATAAAATAAATAATTTGCTAGTTTTTTACTTTTTATTTAATTACGTAACCATTTTTTCATTGTTTAGATTCGGGAATTTTATCATTCGAGAATTCCCCTGGGTCGGCAATTTTGAAGTCTTATTTTTTTTTATTTTATAACATACGAGTCGCCTCGATTAAGTTCAACCCAAAAGTGCTTGCACATCCAGTTTCTCTTCTGTAGGTTTTTCAGGGACGCTCCTGGTTATTTTAAGCCAAGATAGAGAAAAAATCATACCACACGTTTTTGAGAAAAACGATTTTTTTTATTTTTAACGATTAGAAATCTGATTTTTCGCGAAAGCGACGCAAAATGTGAATAGCACTTCATTGTTCAAAATCATTCCCCCTCCTGAAATTGATAAAATTATACCTTTACCAGATGTTTATATTATGCATTTTAACAAATTTTTCAACAACAAAAAAAATAGAAAAAATCGATAAAAATCGACTAAGTAGCATTTAGTTTAACGAAATTCAACATTTTATGTTCAAAAACGATTGTTTTTAGTTCAGTAACAATGTGAAGAACATGTTCCGTGAGATTATTATGGTTTCTGAGCTTCAAAGTAAACAAAAATTGGTTTTCATTTCTGAAATTGAAGAAACATCATTTTTAACGATTAAAAATCTCATTTTTCTCGAAAACAACGTAAAATATGAATAGTACACAGTTACAGTTAGTACACAGAATAGTTCATAGTTCAAAATTATTCTACTTCCTAAAATTTATAAAATTATAACCTTACCAGATGTTTATCTTATGTATTTTAACAAATTGAAAAAAAAAATAGAAAAAGTCGATTAACATGAACAGTTAATTTTTAAAAACGATTGTTTCTTCTTCAGTAACAATATTAAATTAAATGCAATTTTAATCGGTTTTTATCGCTTTTTTCGAAAAAATCTGTCAAGATACATAAGATAAACATCTGGTCAGGGTATAATTTTATAGATTCCAGGAAGTGGGACAATTTTGAACTATAAATTGCTCTTCATATTTTGCGCCGTTTTCGAAAAAAGTGAGATTTTTAATAGTTAAAAATGATGTTCCTTCAATTTTGAAGATGAAAACGATTTTTTTTACTCTGAGGCTCCGGAATCTTAATAATTTCATGGAACATGTTCTTTAACTTGTTACCGAACTATTAATTACACTATAAAAAGTTAATAAGACATATAATTGATCCATTTTTTTATTTATTTTGAGTCCCACGTTATTGCATATCATATTTTCATACGTATCAATTATCTGAAGAAAATAATAATTTGATAATTAAATTATTTCTAACAATCTGTACTTCATTTTTTTTATTTAACAGAAATATCTTAGGATGTGAGAATTGGACGGTTGGATTCTTTGATATTTTATGCGTTGCAAAAATTACCTTCAAACATATGCAGCTAAAAATGAATGTTCTTTTTATTTAGAAAATAGTGATAGCTGTGGTATAATCTCTTATTTGTTGAAGTTCTGCTACGTGCTGACAAAATCTGCAGATATCTTTCAAATAAATAATGATTCTGTGTGTTTTGAACACATTTGTTTTGAGACTAGAGTTTAATCGTACCATCTACCAAATTTATATTAAAGTAATCATTCAAGCATTTATCAACTATTTTCATGGTTGCTCTTGCCCCGATCGTAAAGCCTCAGCTATTTTCTAAATTTAATATATTTTGGACTGTTGTCAAAACTGCTTTCAGAATAATTTTCCTTTTGCAACGTAAAGATTTAAGATTTGAGTTTACAGCACAATTTCTATAATAAAATAGATTATTTTGTGCAAAGAAGAATTAAAACGATTAAAGAATAGCAATGTTACACTCAACTCCCCATTCAAGTCCAGTATCGCGCATTGACTACTTTGACCGTGAGGCTCTTCCAAGAATTTCAAGATGTAAACAGTCAGGGGAAACTGCGTAACTCCGTTGAGCTCGCACGCCCCTCTCTCGGCTCCTCGAACCTCTCCACCTGCGAATGCGAGGCCGGCGGCAATCCTCTCTCTCGCTGTCTTCGACCTCTCACCCACGAGTGCCAGCTCGCAGACATTCTAGGAAGGACATAAGCCGAGGTGCCTTTAATCGGGAGTTGAGTGTATTTCCAAAGTCGCTCTTGCCCCGGCGGTCGGTCTTGCCTCGGTCTACCCTACAATTTTTTTCTTTCTTGTCTTAGAACAATCGGGCAGCATCCCCGAAACACGTTCAAAAGAGATTGGATGTGCAAGTACTTTTAGGTTCAACTTAATCGAGGCTAGCTGTGAATGTCGGCAATTTTCTATTATTGGGAATTGTAAAATTCAGTAATATCATAAAGTGCTAGGGATTTCATTATTAGAGAATTTTCCAATTCGGAATTTTTTTCGGGATATTTCAGTCAGCCCATTTTAAATGATAAACATTTGAATATTGAAAATGCTCAATAGTTCAACAGTTATCACATCTTACAAGATGTATAATCTAATTAAATGAAATAGAATCAGAAAGAGAAAAGCTATAGTATATATTTATGTTTTAGAAATCGAGAGCCTAACTGATAATCAAATACTGAAAACAGTAAAAGTTAACAATCAATCGAGGTTACAATGGTTGGTAACACTCAGGATTTCACTACAATTCAAAACCTTCCTCGCTCAAGTGCACATCCTGTGGGTGGTTCACAAGTTTAGCTCGAGTGATTTGATTTCTTTAAGTTTACAGCTGACTTTATTCTTCTATAATTTATAAATTTAATTTCACTTCTATTAAGATTACTAAGTTAAAATGAGTATTTGCTTGCACTGTTTATTATAGACTACTGAAATTGAAATGGTTCTTCAACTTCAAACTTTATTAAAATATCTCAAACAGAAATATTATATCATATCTAATAAACTGGTCTGACGATGTGTCTCGAAAATCATTGTTTTCGAATAGCAGATTGGCTTTTCATTAATTTTAATAGAAAATATCATAGAAAACGTTATGCAAATTGAGAAACATTTGTGCGTTCTTATATTCTTGTGCGGCTAAATTAAAACTCTCAAATTGTCTAATGAATTATTTATCATATTAGATATACATCTTTCATGTTAGTGATTTCACTGGAAATTAGTATTTATAAACAAGAATCATCATCAAGATCCGCAATTTTAACAATTTTAGATTATGCCAGCGTTTTAAACCAGAAATGGGTATTTTTAATAAAAAAGTATTAGATTTCAAAGATTGAAAATTTTTCAACCATGTACGTTTTTCGGTTTTGTCAGCTTTTTTTATCAGAAATTGACATTTTGAAACAAAAACCATTAGATTCCAAAGGTTCATAATTTTTTAACAATTTTAGGTTACGTTAGCGTTTCACACCAAAATTTGGTATTTGAAAACAAAAATCATTAGACTTGATTCGAATGATTTTTGTTTAAAATAATGAAATGTACAAGCTTGAACAATTTCGGATTGTTTTAGTGTTTTTCGTCGTTAATTGACATTTTTATTACAAAATCATTAGATTTCGAGGAAGCTTCAAATAATTTTTGAACAATTTCAGGTTACGTTGGCATTTAACATCGAAAATTGATATTTTCAAACAAAAATCATTATAATTTGCACAATATTTAAAATCTCTTTACAATTTTGGATTATGCTAGTGTTTTTCGGCGGAAATTGGTATTTTCAATAAAAACAAAATTATATTCAAAAGAAGATTCAGAGCTTTTTTATAATTTTAGGTTATGCTGCCTTTTTATTATTATGATATTATTAATAGTTTGAGAGTGAAGGTAGCTTAAAAGCTGATAAGACAAAATAAAAATTTCCAAAAATTTAAATTACAGACAAAAAATAAAAGTACTGAAAATGTTTATTTACGAAATTAAATATGCCAATGGTGAAAGTTAACGAAATTAGAATAATTCATGAATTTTCAATCACCGCTGTCATTGAATTCCCGAAATTATATAATCACCGAAATTTTAAAACCCGATTTTTCAAAGTCACGAAAAAAAATTTATATTTTCTGTCCGTTAGAATAATATTTTATTTGATCTTTATTCGCATATTTTGAAATGTATGCATGTATATATAAAATAAAATACTTTTCTATAACAGATGAAAAATATTATCTGCATACTTTTTCGCGAGTTTGAAATTTCCGGGATTTGAAATCCTGGGAATTTACTAATTTTAAGAATTTACTAATTTCGGGAAATTGAAATTTCGGAATTTCAAAAATTCGGGTTTTTATCATTTCGACACTTTAACATTTCTGAATATTTCTAATTTGCCTAACTTTTACTTGAGAAATATTTCAATTTTTTCAATAAACATTTCTAGTAGTTTTACTTATTTCGCTAATTTGAAATTTCGTGCATTCTCATGTTTCGCAAATTTTTTGTTTCGGTAATTATATTTTCGGTATCTTTCAACAATTGAGATTCTTCTTTCTTGGCGAAATCATATCATTCCGAGTTTCGTAACTTCGGATCATAAAATCTATTTAGATTCAAAAGATTTAAAAAACAAAGATTGCAAACTCTCAACAGACAATAAAATTTTAACCTAAATTGAATTTCAAACAAAAAAAAAAAAACAGTAAATAATTCTTGATAATTCACATTTAATTCAATTTTTATATTAAACATATATTTATGGAAATGGTCGTAAAAAACTATATGCAGTTCCTTAACATAATTCTCGACCACTAAAAAAATGATGAAAGAAATAAAACGAGGTTTTTTTTTAAGTAGAAAATTATATCCGAATTGACCACTAACCACTAACCAGTGAATGCTTGCATATTTTTGAAGAATATATTGAAATAAGAAAAAAAAGGCTTGATAAATGTTTTTCATAATATTGGGTATGTTTTCAGCTTGAAGGAATTGAATCTTGACCGCAATGGGATCAAAGAACTGCCGGAGGAAGTGGGAGAACTACGACACCTGAGAAGTATATCACTCGCCGGAAATTCAATCGACAAACTCCCGTCATTTTTGAAAATGCGAGCCCTGACAATTACGGTATGCTGAATTTAATTTTTCTTAAAATGTAATTATTAATTTTGAGGGTGGATCGAAAAAATAAAATTATGAAAATTGAAATTGGAACTACACTCAACTCTGAATTCAAGCAGTGATGGGAAGTAACTAGTTCCTTTTAACTAGTTATTATAACTAGTTACTTCTTTTAGTAACGATAGTGGTAACGAAATTACTTTTGTAAGTAAGTAACGAATTGGTAACAAGCTACATTTTTTCAGTAACCGTAACTGTAAAAGTCGTTCCTTTTTAGTTACTTTCGAAATGTAGTTCACAAGTATTTTTTACGACAATCAGTCAATTTTTTGCTTTTACAAATATTTTTTCATTTTCACTACTCAAATTATTGCGGCAGATAGCCATAGAGATTTATAGCCCAATATAGGAAAATTGAAATTTTTCTCCCACCCTGGGATTCAAAATTTTTTAAAATCTTTAAAAACACTTAGAAAGAAATAAAAAAATAATTTCAGAGTTAAATATTCATTTCTCTTTGGTTAATAATGAATTTCTTTAACCGGAAATTCAACCATTTCAGTTATTTTACTTATTATTTTAGTTGAAAATTGATCTTTTTTGGTTAAAAATTTAATTATTTTGTTCGATATTAAATGCTTTTGAATGAAAATCATTTCATTCACTTAAAAATTCAACTGTGTTGTTGAAAATTAGTTTTTTGGTTGCATCAAACTCTTTTTGATTAAAAAAATTTTTTTTTCTGGGTGAAATATATGAACTATTACACTTTTGGTTGAGGATTCATCTTTTTTCGTTGAAAATTAATTTTTTAAATTGAATATTTAAGTATGACATTTTTGGTTGTATTTTTTTGGTAAAAGATTAATCTTCTCAGTTGAAAATTCATCTCTTTGGTTTCAAGTTGCACTATTTTATTTAAAATTGATCTTTTGTAACTGAAAATTCATGTCTTTTGTTGAAAATTCATCTCTCTGGTTTCAAATTAATCAATCTTGTTGAAAAATCGTCTTTTTTGGTTGAAATTTTATCTATTACATTTTTCATTGAGAATTCGTCTTTTTGGATAAAAATTTTATGAATTGGTTGAAAATCAACATTTTGTTGGAAACTCGCCTTTTTGGCTTGAAATTTTAACAATGTGGTTGATTTTATTTCTCTCTTGAATGAAAATTGAACTATTTTGATGAAAATTATTTTCTTGGTTGAATATAACTGTTTTTGATTTAAAATTAAACTGTTTTTTGGTTGAAATATCAACTATTACATTTTACGTTGCAGATTCATCTTTTTCCGTTGAAAATTAATTTTTTCAATTTAAAATTCAACTATCCCATTTTTGCTTGAAAATTGATCTTTTTTAACTGAAAATTCATCTCTTTCGTTGAAAAATTAACTATTTTAACATTTTTTTTGGTTAAACATTCATTTTTTAGAATGAAAATTCAACTATACCATTTTTGGTTTGAAATTTATATTGTTTAGTTGAAGATTCAACTATTTGGGTGAATTTTTCTCTTTTTTATTTGAAAATTCATGTATTTTGTTGAATATATGTCTGTTTTGGTTGAAAATTTATCATTTCTAGTTGAAAATTCAGCGTCTTCTAAAAATTTTTTTGTTTTTCTTAGAATATTGTAAGTCTTCTAGAAGTGGGAGTCGTAACTAGGTTAATCTAAAGAAACACTTTTAGAAAGAAATAATTAATTTTCATATATGTATAATATATTACTTATATTATATATATATTGCTATATTTTATTTCTAAAACATTTTTGGCTTAGAACTATTATGTGGGTCATGACGAACTTACGACTTTCATTGAAAAGTGTAACAACTATCACTCAATAGTTATGAATAAAGTTTTGTGAAAATTAAATTTAAATATATTTTTCTAAAATACAAAAGTAACTAAAAAAAGTGACGATAGTTACTTTTCTTGGGAAATTCTCATAAGAAAAAGTTACATTTTGAATCGGTAACGATAACGATAACTAGTTACTTTTTCGTAATGTAACGGTAACTAGAACTAGTTCCTTTTGAAAAGTAATTTACCCATCACTGTAATATTTAGATTGGAAAATTCAAAACTTTAATGAAAATTTGTAAAATTGGAGGAATTCTCATTAAAAGTGCTTTGAAAGTGAATGGATGAAGTCTTCAAAACCCCTTTAATACACTAAATGAGTTTTCATTTATCAAAATATGTAATCATTTTTCAAGGAAGAAGAAGTTGCATTGAACTTTGATAATATGATACAAAGTAACTGTTATTCA
>JAUMHM010000089.1:1944046-1964460 GCA_032362435.1 Melikaiella ostensackeni | reverse complement strand
TTTAAAATAAAAATATTTTTTGGTTGAAATATCAACTATTACATTTTTTGTTAAGAAGTCATCTTTTTTTCGTTCAAAAGTATTTTTTTATTGAAAACAAAATTCATGTATTTTGTTAAAAATTCGTCTTTTTTGGCAAATAATTATCTTCTTGGTTGAAATTTCATCTCTTTGATTTCAAATATACCTTTTTTGTTGAAAATTAGTCTTTTTTGGTTGAGTTCAACTGCATTTGATTCAAAATGAAAATCTTTTTTGGATGATATTTCAACTATTACCTTTTTCATTGAGAATTCATCATTTTTGGTTGAAAGTTGAACTATGTACTTTGTTAAAATTTTTTTTTTGTGTTGAAGATTCATAATTTTAATTGAAGATTCATCTCTTTCGTTGAAAAATTAACAATTTTGTTATCATTTTTTTGGTTAAACATTCATTTTTTAAATGAAAATTCAACCATTCTGAAAAATTTTCTGTTGGTCTTAGAATATTGTAAGTCTTCTAGAAGTGGAAGTTGTAACTAGGTAAATCTAAAAGAGACATAATTAATTTTCAGCGCCAAAGAGATTTATAGCACAAAATGGGAAAGCTGAAATTTTTCTTCCACACTGAAATTCAAAATTTTCTTAAACATTCCTTGTTTTAGACATATTATGTAGATCATGACTAACCTACGACTTTCATTAAGAAGTGTAACAACTATCACTCGAATGTTATGAATAAAGTTTTGTAAAAAATAAATTTGGATAGATATATATTTCTAGAATACAAAAGTAACTAAAAAAGTAACGATAGTTACTTTTCTAAGGAAATGCAACTAAGAAAGTGTTGCATTTTAAATCGGTAACGATAACGATAACTATTTTAGTTACTTTTTTCGTGATTTCATTATTTTATACTTATATTTCATGACTATTTATGATTATGTTTTATGATTTTACACATTATTAGTTGAGTACTATATTGTCAATTTTAAAAATAAAGTTTTGTAAAATTATATATTATAAGATAAATATCGAAAAATATTTATAAATTTTGAACAGTGTTGACAAATTTAACAAGTTTGACCTATTTACGTCATGAATCGTTGATAATCGAATTGATGATATTCGAAACATACATTAACAATTATCTCAATTTAAAAGAAAAATGGAATTATCACATTTTGTTTGCATACTCAGATTCATATCCGCATTAATTAAAATCAACCATGATAAAAAATCGAATGATTTTACTGTATTGTATTTTACAAATTACAAATATTTTTGGAAAAATGAGTTGAAAAGGTTAAGAGTGTAGTAATAATTAATGTAAGTTAACAAAGTATTTGTTTAAATAATTCTTTTATATTTATAATAATTAATTGCTATAATGTCTGGTGTGAAATAAGAGATAAATGAATAATTTCTAAGTTTTTATTTTAGAAAACCAATATTCACAAAAGAAAGAGATTGCTCAACAAAATAATTCTCTTCTATGTTTATTTATGATTTGTTCATAACTAAAAAACCAAAGAAAAGTTGAAAGTTTTAGAAAAAAAGACGCAACTTTCTAGCATTACTCTAAGAGAAGATAGTTGAAAGAAATAATAAATTATTTCAATAATTACTTCATTAACTTGCATTAGTTATTACCTCACTCTAGCCGCAAACTTGCCGAAAAATTGAAAATTAAAAAAAAATGCAACATTCTAGCATTATTCTAATAGAATAAATTCATAAATAATAACCAATTGTTTAAACAATAATGTCTTGTAAGTTTGATTATTTATTACCTCACTCTAAGTGAAAAGTTGAAAAAAGATTAGAAATTTCAGAAAAAACCGCAACTTTCTAGCATTATTCTAAGAGAATATTATTATAAATAATAATAAATTGTTTGAACAAGTATTATCCATTCGAGTTAATTTCCTAATATATGAGGATACATTGTAGCTTTAAATCCATTGATCAAAATGAAATGTAGTATTATAATCAATCAGGCTTTCAAAAAATGAAATTAAAAAAATTAATTTAATACTTTTTTGAAGTTATTAAATAAATTAAAATGGATTTATTCAGTTTTGTTTCAGTAAAGAGATATTTCACTGATTATTCATGTTCTAATGATATAAATATACAATTGCTTGTCTCAATTTTTTCAGAAAATGGATTTATCACGTTTTATTCGTTTACTCAAATTAATATCCAACATTAGTATTAATTAAAATTAACCATGATAAAAAAATTGAATGTGATATATACTGTTCGTCATTTTATAAATAAAAAATATTTCTGGATAAATAAATTTCTTCTCAATATCCACTTTGGTTTTAATTTGAGATTCAAAGATGCAAAAAAATAAAGTAATTTATTTGTCCTGCAAAAATTATTTTTTGAATTCGATAATGACCCAGCTTTCGCCGGGTACAAAAAAAAATTGGTTCATAGACTCATCAGTTGTTCCCCTCCACGGAAATCTTTAGTAAAAGGCGAAAGATTTATGCGTGTTTTTGAAGGGAAACCAGAGTGACAATTCTACTTGCTGACCCTGATATATATCATTGAAAGAATAAGTTCTATTGTGAGAAAGAACGATGAGCGCGATACCTGATGAAAAAGAGGAGGAACTAACAAGCCCGACTTGTAATGCGCATGTCTGAATCGAGGGGAATTCTCTGTCACGTGCTCCCACCGTACATGCTCCGCTTCCCACTGCCGCTCGCCGATGCGTCATTTGCACGTCACGCAGCCATGGACATGTGCACAGTGTGCCAGAGATCACAGTTCGGTGACCAAGAGTCTGAAACTTATCCTACTGGCATAAAACATGACCCTAAAGTTTCCTGTATCTATGGATTTCCAAACTTTTGTAAAGCATTATAAACAAATGAAGGGTCCGATCAAAAAACAAAGAACACCTTTAGATTCGTGTCCAAAATACCTAAATTCGCCTTTTTCTTTTTTTAAACAATTTTTTAAACAATTGCATCATTTTGAAGGTTTGAAATTGTCATAAACAAAAGAGGGGTCCGATAAAAAAACGGAAAACACTTTTCCTTGGATTCGTCTCCAAAATATCTAAATGCGACTTTTTTTTAAAACCATTTTTTGAACAACTAAATCATTTTTTGAAGTTCAGCAACTTTTATAAACAAATATAATTTCACACAAACTTTGCGTATGTAATCAAAATCAACTTGTAAACAGATCTCAGATACTTTGTTATTATTTCGAAAAACCAATTGTTTAAACAAATAAATTGTTAATTATATTTTATTCAACATTTTATCAACTTTTTACGTATTCGATGCCAACAGGCTTGTTGGCAACAAAAGTATCTCCTCTAAACTTCCAATTTAATAAAACAATGTCTTCAACAATTTTTCTGCCTCAATCATCCGAAGCCTAAGCCGTATATGACCGACGGCTCATCTATGGATTTCCAAACTTTTGTAAAGCATTATAAACAAATTAAGGGTCCGATCAAAAAACCAAGAACACCTTTGGATTCGTCTCCGAATTACCTAATTGCGCCTTCTTTGTTTTTTTAACAATTTTTTAAACATTTGCATTTTTTTAAGGTTTTTCAATTGTTATAAACAAACGAGGGGTCCGATCAAAAAACGGAAAACACCCTTGGGTTCGCCTCCAAAATATCTAAATGCGACTTTTTTTCTATTTTTTAACAATTAAATCATTTTTTTAGGTTTTGATGTAATTGTTTAAAAAATTGTTCTAAAAAAAAGTCGCATTTAGATATTTTGAAGACGAATTCAAGGGTGTTTTCCGTTTTTTGATAGGACCCCTCGTTTGCTTATAACAATTTCACAATTTGAAAAAATGATGCAATTGTTTAAAAAATTGTTTGAAAAAGGCGCACTTAGGTATTTTGGAGACGAATCCAAAGGTGTTCTTGGTTTTTCGATCGGACCCATAGTTTGTTTATAATGCTTTACAAAAGTTTGGAAATCCATAGATATATGTACTGGAAACTTCAGAGTCGTCATAAAACTTAGTTTCTAACAGTTTTTTGGATCGCTGATTTCAAATCTGATACCAGATTTCCAAAATTAAAAAATACGGATCCAATATGGCAGCCGAATATTTTTAAATATGATCTGATTTGCATTGAACTAATTCAGGGTGGCCGCTAAACCGGGAAATGACAGTGAATTTATTTTTTGACCGGGAATTTCACAAATTTTTAGAAAAAAAGTCTATCCAATCATTGGAAATATCGCAAATTTCATATCACATGTTATAAAACAATTTGAAATGTTTTCGATTTCAATTTTTTTAAATGTTAAATTCAGTTTTTAACTTTTTCAATAATGAAATCATTCAGTTTAAGTGCTTATTTCTAAAATCTTCCACTTTCAAAACTTGCCATTTTAGGTCTTCATTTTTAAGCGTATATTTTCAATCCAAAGAATTTTTAAATGCAGTTTCCAGGACTTGAACAATTAAAAATTAAAAGCATGAGTTGAAAAGTTTTGATAAAAAACATTCTAAGTTGATCAACTGTATATTAATTAATTATGTAATTAAGGATTTTTAAAATTGAACTGTAGTTCGAGTACTGAAAATTGAACAATAATTTATTTTACGAGGCGATTCTGAATCTGTTCAAAATTAACCAATTTACAAATTTAAACGATGAAAATTGAAAACTCTATAAACTATTTGCGATTTTCACATAATTAAAAATTAACAGATTCATAGATGAGTAAATGCTTTAATTCAATTTCAAATCCTATTGAAATATTGTTTCATTCTAAAATATTCCATTTCTAACCCGTTCAATTTGAAATTTTTTAATTTTAAAAAAAAGTGTCTAATTTTGATGTACAAATAACAAACGCACAATTATTAATTTGAAATGACTTAAAATAAAAATAATTTGACATTAAAGGATTTATGTATAAAAAAACGTTTGAATTTCACAGTTAAAATTTTTAAAGAAAGGGAAGAATTTTTGGTATTTAATTTTTTTCTGGATTGCAAGAGGAACTTTTTTGCTCTTTACATTTTTATTGAATGGCGGGAGAATTTTGTATTTTTAACATTTTTATTGAGTTTGAAGCGAGGAAATTCTTATTTTTAAGGGGAGGGGGAACTTTTTATTAGCATTTTTTTTCTGAATCGGAAGAGGGTAGTTTTTTTATTTTTAACATTTTTATTGAGTTGGATCAGAGGAAATCATGGTTTTCAATTTTTTCTACATACGAAAAGAGACATTTTTCAAAATGATTTGAAGATGAAATTTTGGCTTCAATTTTTTCTGAATTGGAAGAGGAACATTTTTTTTATTTTTAAGATTTTTATCGAGTAGGAAAGGAGAAAATTTCGGGTTTCAAGTTTTTCTGAACTGGAAGCGGTACTTCTTTTTTATTATTTTTTTTCATTTTTATTGATTTGGAAGAGAGGAAATTTTGGTTATTAATTGTTTTTCTGATTTGAAAAAGGCGATTTTTCATTTTTAACATTTTTATGGAGTTGGAAGAGAGGATATTTTGATTTTAATATTTTTTGAATTGAAAAACAAATAATTTTTCATTTTTCAGAATTTTATCGAGTTGAAAAGGAGGAAATTTTGGTTTTCAATTTTTTCTCAACTGGAAGCGCTACTTCTTTTTTTTCAATTTTATTAAGTTGGAAGAAGGGAAGTTTTGGTTTATCAATTGTTTTTCTGTTATGAAAAAGGCGATTTTTTCTTTTTAACATTTTCATTGAGTTGAAGGGGGAATGAGTTATTTCCAATCTTTTTTCTAAAATGCAAAAGGAACATTTTTTTATTTTTAAGATTTTTATAGAGCTTGAAGGAAGAAATTTTTGGTTATCAATTGTTTTTCTGGTTTGAAAAAGGCGACTTTCCATTTTGAACATTTTTATTAAGTTGGAACAGAAGATATTTTGGTTTTAATTTTTTCTGAATTGGAAGAGGAATATTTTTTTATTTTTCAGAATTTTATCGAGTTGGAAGGGAAGAAATTTTTGCTTTCAAATTTTACTCAACTGGAAGCGTTACTTCTTTTGGTTGTTTTTTTTTTCATTTTTATTGAGTTGGAAGAGAGAAAGTTTTGGTTATCAATTGTTTTTCTCATATGAAAAAGGTGATTTTTTATTTTTAACATTTTTATTGAGTTGGAGGGGGAAACTGTTCATTTTCAATCTTTTCTCTGAATTGAAAAAGGACCATTCTTTAAAAAGATTTTTAGAGAAAATTTTGGTTTTAATTTTTTTAGAACTGGAAAAGGAACATTTTATTATTTTTAAGATTTTTATCGAGTTGGAAGGGAGAAAATTTTGGTTTTGAAGTTTTTCTCAACTGGAAGCGCTGCTTCTTTCGTTCTTTTTTACATTTTTATTGGCTTGAATGGGAGAAAATTCTGGTCAATAATTGTTTTTCTGATTTGAAAAAGACGATTTTTATTTTTAACATTTTTTTTTAGTTGAAGGGGGGAACTTTTTATTTGCAATCTTTTTTTTTGAATCGGAAGAGGGTAATTTTTTATTTTTAACATTTTTATTGAGTTGGATGAGAGGGACTTCTGATTTAAAAAGTTTTCTCAACTGGAAGTTTTTCTCAACTTTTGCTTTGAACATTTTTATTAAGTTGGAAGGGAGAAAAATTCGATTATTATTTATTTTTCTGAATTAGAAGAAGCCATTTTTTTATTTTTAACATTTTTAATAATGTGAGTTGAAACGGGGGATTAGTTTCAATTTAGAGCATTGGAAATTATGGCGTGTATTTATATTTTTTAACCTGAAATCTTTGAAATGTTCAATGTATAAAATTAAAAAATTGGAAATTTTGCCGTTTAAATGGCATTTTATTAACAATTCTTTATTTGGAATGTGTTGAAATCTTTCATTTTTTTCATTCAAAAGATTTGAACTCTGAATGCTTAAGTTGCAGTTGAGTTTGATTGTTTCAAATGAATACATTTTCGGTTTTGAGAGTTCGAATTTTTTAATTTTAATGACCGTGAAAAATTTTTTCTGAACGGGAAAAAAACGGGAAATAATTGAGAAGATTTTTTCTCGATTAAAATGGCCACCTTGCTCATTTCATTAAGGATTTTTGGGTCGCTGATTTTAAATCTAAGATAAGAATTTCAAAATTCAAAATAGCGGCTCCAATACATATGACGGCCGATTTTTTTTCAAATTCTTTGATGTGCATGAAACTAATTTTATGAAGGCTGTTTTGGTCACAGACTTCAAGTTTTTCATCCGAATTACAAAATGCGAAAAGACGGATCCAATATAGCCAGATTTTAAGAAAAGATGCAAAATTCCAATGGAGGTTCCAATATATTTGGGTCATCATATTTTTTAAATTACTTAATTTCTTAAACATTTTCATGTTCTAGTAATTTGTATTAGTTTTGGTTCAAACCTACTTACGCACTTCACCGAGAGAAGGTTGAAAGTTGAACTTTTGTAGCGCATTGTTTGTTTAATTTTCAAATTTTATTTATTTTCATTTTGACTTCTTAATGCTTTCATTAATTTTTATGTTTTTATCTGTTTTATCAATTGATTTAGAATATTTTTGATCGTGACTCCCCTTGCTTCTTACATTTCGAAATTTTTATTTTATTTTTGTAGATTGATTCAGAACCAATCTATTCAGATTATTCCATTTTTCAAAATATAGGAAAGTAATAATTCAAAAAAAAATAACACATTTCTACAAATTGCTCACTTCTTCATATTTGTATAATATATTCAAATAAAAATAGATACTTTTTGTAAATTGAGTTAATCATTAATACTTCAATTAAAAGAAATCTTGATAGTATTCACAGGCAACCCTGCAGATTGCAACAAATCTTTGCTTAATGTCTTTCTTTTGAAATTCCTTAAAGATGGAAATGAAATCTACTTCCTCATGAAAATTTTTTGTGTAGTAAAAAGAAGCACCGGGAAAGTTCAAAAAATTAAAAATAGACTTCAAAACTACCCATTTTTTCGACTAATTAGAGACAAATGTACAACAAATGTACAAAAAAAAAGAAAAAAGAGGAAGAAAAAGGAAGACACAACCATACCAACCTCTCACTTTTTCTCTTCTGTGTCTTTTTTATACTACTGGGGACCAACATGTTTCGAAGCCAGTTTGAGACTTCCTCACCAGGGGGAATTTATAAAAAAACTACACTTATAAATAATGAAAACTATATTAATCAAATTCAAATATTACCTGAAAATAAAAATAAAGAAAATAATATCAAATGTTTTTTGGGTAACTTTTGTACTTCCTCATTAATATCAAAAATCTTTAAGATCGAAATGAAATCTTTCTTATGAAATTTTTTTTGTACTAAAATAAAAAATACCAGAAATCAATCAATTAATTGGTAATCTCATTAAGAGTGTCCTTGTTTCTTTTATTGTTAAAGTCAAAACATACTTTCTTGTTAATATCAAATATCTTTTAAAAAAAAAAACCCATGAATCTTGCATTTTATAATTAAATCTTTCTGTAATGCATCCAATCTCAGTTTTTTACTAATTTATTAAAATTTTTTGATACTTTTCACCGGTCTTCCAATCACATCCATCATATTTTCCCAATTTTTGTCAATGTCACTGAAATCCATGATGCCAAAAACAGAAAAATCAGAAGACGTAAAAAATTAACTTCCTGTGTAGAAAATCTAAAAAATGTAATCCACTGTTTTGTAACAATTCGCCACAACACTAATTGAACAAACGTTTCAATTATGTCAAGAACCTGAAATAGAAATTCAAAGATATCTGTTGAAATTCTTTGAACATGTTTCTACGAAAGGTAGGCTGGACGATACAGTCGTTAAAAGTGACTTGTTTCGCCTCTCCTAAAAATTATTTGAAATCATTTCCCAAAATATGAGAAAAGCAATTTTACTGTGAAGAATCTGCTTTTCATAGATTGAAAATCGTATCAAATAAGTGGATTATTGTCTCTATGTTTTAAAAAATTAACAAAATTTCAAATTTTAATAATTAAACGATTATGCTATTTTTATGCCGTGATATTTGTTTTCATGCATTTCTGCGGTTTTTGGCCTTAGGCATCAGGTGACTCTAATTTTAACACTTCATTCAGAGGAGTTCTGATGAGCAGATATCTGTTGTATCGACACTCATGATAAAGAAAATTTTTAAAAACAAGTTAAACGAAGAATGAGTTCCAAAAATTTCACTGCGAGTCGGATTTGAATCGAAACATTCTCTATTCATGATAGGTGCTTTTAAATTGCTTTTAACCAATTCAGTTATCGCAGCACGCAAGTGAAAATTTTGGAACTTGCATTTGGTCAACCGGATGAAAGATTAACCTACCTTCGATGTTTCTGAAGGTGTTTTTTGGGTTTTGGCCAGTTGGTTTTAATAATTGTTCTATTTTTCATCCGGTTATCTTCCATCCAGTTGGCCAAATGCAAGTTCCAAAATTTTCATTTACGTGCTGCGATAGCCGAATTGGTTAAAAGCACCTTAGTCGATGTAACAGATATCTGCTTATACGAACTCGTCTAAATGAAGTGTTTAAATAAGGGTCACCTAATGCCTAAGGCCAAACTACAGAAATGCATGAAAATTTAACAATTAAATCTTATTACAAAATGAAATGCTTTGATTATCTATTTTGTGTTCTTGACATAAAAAACTGAGATTGGATGCATTTTCTTATTGATATTCGGGCAGAATTTTCTCCTTCCTCGTCTGATAACTCAACTTCGTCTAATAGAATCAAAGTTTCCGACAGATAAGACTCTTCAGTCATATTAACATATTGACATTAATTTCAATCAAACAATCAAAGTTAACAAACATAATTTTTAAAACCATTTACTATTATTTATAACAATATTCTTATAGGATAATGCTAGAAAGTTGCGATTTTTGCTGATTTTCCAACATTTTTTTACTTTTTCAGTTAAAGTGAGGTAATAATTAATGCAAGTGAACATAGTATTTGTTTAAACAATTTATTGTTATTCATAAAAATAGTCTTTTACAATAATGCTAGAAAGTAGCAGTTTTTTTCTGAAATTTCCAATTTTTTTTATCTTTTCACACAGAGTGAGGTAACAATTAATTAAAGTTACTGAAAATAATTGTTTAAATAATTTTTTATTATTTATAACAATATTATCTTAGAATAATGCTAGAAAGTTGCGTTTATTTTTGAAGTTCCCAACTTTTTCTCAACTTTTCAGTTGAAGTGAGGTAACAACGTCCGTAATAATGTCCGATTAGATAAATGAAATTGTTGAGGACCTTTAGTTATAAGTAAATAATAAATAATCATCAAAGAGAATCATTTTTAAAAAGTATTCCATTTTTTTCTGAATGAAGTAATTTTACTCTATTGCTAATGTTTTGAAATTATTAATTCAGAGGAAAAAGCTATCTTACAGTAGCAATAAAAACAAGTTGTCATCAATGATAACACACATGTATAAAGAGATTTAAAAAATCGTCATAAATTGTAGAAAATTACAAGTATTTTTCGCTAGAATTTGGATACTTTCACAAAATTCTACGAGTAATTACAAATTTTTCCAAAAAATTAAATGAAACAATTCTTTACTTTGGAGGTTTCGTGATTTTAAGTTTTGAATTTATTTGTATAATTAAATTTTCAGTAAAACTATTTCATATTCTTACGCACGTAGCATTGATTCTCAGCAATTTTTTTTTTATACAACAAAAATTTGAATTATAACTTTTTTTCAGGATGTTCTCTCGAAAGGGGATCATGGCAAACCATACAAAGATGAAAAAAGCAATCAAAATAATCTACAAAAAGTCAACTTACGTAACAACCACTTGAAAGGGAGCATCATACTTGGAAATTATGGGGTACGTTTCTTAAAAAAATATAAATTTTAAAGGATATTACCTTATATCAACAATAGGGTATTCTAAATAATCCATCGTCTTTTTTTGGTCACGCTTCCGCTTAGCTTGCTCCATTTCATGAAAAATGCTTATTTTTGTTTCATTTAAAAAAAATTCAAACTGTTTTCTGTTCTGAGCGTGTGGTACCATTAGTTATATTCCCTGTCAAACACTGAGTATTTTTACGGAAATAAATATTAATGTTAATCAATAGCTTTAATCATCTTGGGGCTGTTTAAAGGTCCCAGGTTTGCGGTTTGAACATTTTTTTAAACAAAACAAAAATATGCATTTATTTTTTCACCAAGAAAAACAAGTTTAGGGGGTGCGTGATGAAAAAAAAACATTGGGTTTTATTAGGACACCCTAAAATCTTATAAATTATGTATAATACAAAGAAATATATTTTCAGAACCTAACACATTTAGATGTCAGTGAAAACAGCATTGAGAAGCTCGACATCAGTGCATTGCAGGAATTACGAAGTGTTCGATGTGCTCGAAATTCCCTGACAGAATTGACAGTTTGTGGAAGAAATCTGGTTTCACTTATAGCTGGAAATAATAGTAAGATGATTGATTTTTTAGGGTTGCGTAGCCTCGCCTGTCCGTGAAGTCCGGGGAAGTGAAAGGAAATGGAAGGAGGTGAGGAATAAGAGAAAAGGTATGGGAAATAGGTGTGGGTAGGGGGAGGGGGGAAGAGAAGCGGTGGTAGTAAGGAGGAGTGAGGATTGGTATAGTAAGGGGAGGAGTGGAGAGGAATCAGGGAACTGTGGGCAGAGGGGGATTCGTGTGGGGAATGAAAAGAAGTGAGGAGGGAGGGAATGGAGTGAGTAAGGATAAGTGAGGGCATGGAAGAGGAGGGGTGGAAAAGGGTGGCGGTTGGTGAGGGGTGATAGGGAGAGAAGGGAAGGTAGCGAGGAGAAGCGATGAGTGGGGGAGTAAGGGTAGGAAGGAGAAGTGACGGGATGCTAGTGATTGGGAGTGGGAAGTGAGGAGAGGGGTGGTGGAGAGGGGAAATATGGGGATGGTAGGGGAGCGATGGGAGCGGATAGGATAGGGAAGGGGACAGATTTGAACAACCTTATTAACGACGTAATAGGCTGCGAAACCCTATTTTATAGGTGCATGGCACCTAATTTGACTAATTATTCATTCTTCATTCTTCCTAAAAAAATCCAATTTTATAATAAAATTGATATCTTTCTCCAGGACTGAAGAAGCTGACAATCGAACCAGTACCTGTGAATCTTGAGCATTTAGATATTTCTTAGTAAGCATATCAATTTATAAATCTCATTTTTTACGATTCATAAGACGGTATCATATTAATTGTTTTTCTTTTTGTTTTATTAACAGCAATTCACTTGATTCTCTGCCTGAGTGGACACCAGAATTGCCAGTATTACGGGCTTTGTTTGCCTCTCATAATGCTTTGACAGCTCTTCCAGATAGATTGCTGTCTCAGCCTTCGAAACTTGAGGTACTCCACTTACCTCACAACAGGTTACAAGCTCTTCCACCACCGAGAAGACCTCTGAACATTGTTCACTTGACTCTTCAGGGCAATGCTCTAACAGCTTTACCAACAAGTTTCTTTGTAAATACAGAAAAGTAAGCTTATTGGATGATTTTTTAACGAATTCTCATCACATCCCTCACGAAAAAATATTATAAGAAAATCAGTAAGACTCAGAAAAACATTTGGTTGATTCAACAAAAATTCGGTTGAATCAACCAAATAAATGCATTGCTACATGGTCAACCAAAGATTTGTTTGATTCAACCTAGTTGTATTATAACTAAATCTTTTGGTAAATGAAATATTTTGTAGAATTAGCCAAAAATGTTATTTGGATCCATCAACTATTTTGTTGAATCAACCAAAGACTAGGATAAAATTCCTTGTTGCAGTAAGAAATAAGAAAATTGTAGGGTGGATCAGTTTACGTTTTTTTTCGAGTTTCGAAGTTTTTGAGATTTATAACTCAAATTTTGCAAACTCTATCTCCTAAATTTGTTTCTTTTACTGGAAATACTATCATCAATTTTATTTCATCCAAAAAAATTGTTCTGGATTCCGCTAGGCTATTTTAGGTCACGGTCGGTCTGAACCAACCTTAATTGAAAGGTACTTGTATACGGGATTTTTTGGTTGATTCTGGTTCCCTGGCATCCTATGAAGGTTTTCAAATCAAATTTGAAGTCATCGCCTGAGCCCTTTTTGAAAAAAGTTTTCTTTTGTTTTTTAAAAATTATGAGATGTAAAATTTGCATACAAGTTGATGGTAAAAGGTGCTTCAATGTTATTCTTTTTATTTTATATTTAATCTTATAGTTTTGCACAATTTAAAGGTATGTTAGACAGCATAATTTAAAAAATTCTTTTAAGAATCGAGCTTATCATTATAACTACTATACATTTTTTCATTTAATCCTAGTACTACGCTTAAAATGAACTTATATCCCGAAATTCAGTTTTTCCAACTAAGAAAATCTAAAATTTAACTAAATTTGTTGAGAAATAAAACTATTTTTTCATTAAAACTGAAAAATATTCAAATGCGCTCTGAACAAGTAATGAAGTCAGTTCATTCTGACTTCAAAAGCTTTTGGCAATAACATAAAGTTCATGTAAATCACTCTGTGAACGCGCAGCACTTAATTGCTATAGAAGCTGTCTGCTAATTAAATAACTGTCATGTTTGAGCGCGATTCAACTTTTTCCAATTTATTATTTCACTAGTTGCACTTATGACTTGCCAAAATTTTTAAAATGTAGAAATCTATCAAATTGAATGAAAAATAAAAAAATACAATTTAGAAGCAACTTTTATCATCAACTGCTATGCCAACTTGACATCTCATAATTTAATTAAAAAAAACTGATTCTATTGGAAAAGGGCTAAAGCAATAATTTCAAATTTAGCCTAATAATTTTTCATGGGATGTCAGGAAACGATATTCAAACAGAAAATCCCAAATGCAAGCACCTTTCAGTTAAAGTTGATTTAGCCCCACCGTGAAGTCCGAAAGTGAATTTTCTTAGTTTTCGATTCAAAAAAACAAAATACAAATTTAAGGCTAAAAAATTCTTCCCCCGTAGAAAGTATTTATTATTCATTGAAGAATAAGCCCTAATTTTCACAGAGCAAAACAAAATGTTTGAATATATTATCGAGCTTAGAATACGAAAATCGTAATCTCATTACAATTGATGGCCTGAAATGACAAAAAAAAATCTTGAATTTCGAAATACGCAAAAAATATACATTTTTTGTAGATTCCTATGTATGGTGCTTCAAAATGTATATTTACCTATGGAAATACATTTTAAAGTAGTATAGGAATCATTAAACTGTGAAAAATTGGTCTTTTTGTGTATTTCGAAATTCAAGATTTTTTTTCTTACTCTTGGTATAGAGATGTTTAATTTATTCATTATGGAAAATATTCTCCTTAAATTGTAGAAGAAATCCTGTGCATATCATTTGAGGAGAATAAAAATCTTTATGCGTCATTTCAGAAAGTGAATTGTAATAAAATTACAAAGTTTCGTATTCTATGCCCTATCATATCTTCAAAATTTTCTTTTTGTGTTGTGAAGTTTAAGGCTTCTTCTTCAATTAGAAATATTTTCTAAGGGTGACAGAATTTCTTATCCTCAAATTTGTATTTTTAAATAATCGAGAAACAAGAAAATTCACATTCAGGCCTAAAATGGCATAGCGGAACCTCTTAACAATTTTTTAAAAATAAAACAAAATTTGCAGCGGTATTTTGTCACGAGAAGGATCAAAATTACGCGATAGCGTTTGCAAAATTAAAAAATTTCAATTTCTAAAGGGCGCATTAATATTCCTTTAATGATTTTTCTATAATTTTTTCGCGTTTATAGGAAATTCTGAGCACAAAAATAACGATTCTGCAAAAAAAACTCTACATATCATTTCCTTTGGAATATTTTCAAATCCATTAAAGTCTTTTGAATCTGCTGAAATCCGTAGGAATCCCTTGAAATCTTTTAACCCCTTTCGAATTCCTCTAAAATCTTTGAAATCTTTGGAATAGCTAGAAGTCTGTAGAAATCATTTTAAAATCTTTGGAAATCCTATAAAATTCTTTAAGACCCCATGATATTTTAAAATCTCTTGAAATTCTTTGGAATCTTAAAGCAGCTTGAAATCTTTGAAATCCTTTGAAATTTCTTTAATTCCTTCATGTCACTTAACATCGTTGAAGTCCGTGGAAATCCCTTAAAATAAAATTCAACTTATGCCCTAAAGTTCTCTAGAAATTCGTTGAAATTCGTTAAAATCCATTGATATGAGTAAAAATCTTGATAAATCCCTTCAACATCAATTAAATTAAACTTATTCGTTAAAGTTCTGTAAAAAATCTATCAAATTCTTCAAAATCTTTGAAATCCTTGGAGATTTAATAAAATTCTTCAAATCTTATGAAATTCTTTCAAACACCTTAAAATACCTTGAAATCTTTGAAACCGCTAGGGATCCCTTGAAATCTAATTTAATTTAATTTATTTTCCAAAGCTCTCCAGGAATCCCTTAAAATCATGCTTAAAATTTTTGGAAATCCTACAAAATTCTTTGAAATCTCTTAAAATATAGTAAATACCGTGAAATCCTTTGAAAAACCTTTAAATCTGTGGAATTCGAAGTCTCTTGAAATTCTTTAGAATCCCTTAAAATCTCCGAAAGTGTTTGGGAATCTTTAAAATCATTTGAAATCCCTCAAAATTTTTATGAAATCTGACGAAATCGATTAAAATCCGTGGAAATTCCTTGGAATTCCTTGAATTTTCATCGATGTATCACTTCTTCTAATATTTTGACATTATTTATTTTTATATACAGATTTACTTATAATCATTAGAGCCCCATACTGAATTTCCTATAATATTTTTTTGTGAGGGATCTACTAATCCAATTACCGCATATTAATAGTTGAAAGGACTATACCAGGATCAACGTCAGTGATTCATTTTTGGATAACAAGGATATTATATTTTCAGATTAAAGGTTTTAAATCTTTCAAATAATCGACTTTTGGAGTTATCGTTCTCTGATCAAGGATGCAAGAATCGTCAGATCTGTCACACATTGGAAAAGCTCTATCTGACCGGAAATTGCTTAACTGACACAGCTTTAGATGCTCTTTCAAGGCTGACATCTTTGAGAGTTTTACACATAGCTTACAATGTTTTGGATACTCTACCAGAAAGGTGAGGTAGAAGTGTAATTTGAAATTTTTTGAAATAAATAGTTTCTTGTGTATCAAGGGCGTAAAGTTGGCGATTCCTACGAGAGGCTTTTTTCAATCGGAGACGAAGCGGGCGCAAATTGGATTTTTGTGCTCGCTTCTTTAGTCCCTGGGCGTAAAACGTTACTTTGCGTCTGATTCACATTCTCTCAAAGGCACACGATATTTTTTGTCCATAACCTGCATTTAAAGATTGCCTTTGAGGGTATGTGAAGCCGACGCAAAGTAGCTTTTTCCTCCCGGGGACTGAAGAAGCAGGCGGAAAAAGCTCTTTGCGCCCGCTTCGTCTCCGGGTAGAAAAAGCAACTTAGCGCACACTTTGCATGCACGTAAATGCATAGTTCCGGTACAAGTTGGACAAAAAAAGTGTTACTTCGTCTTAAAAGTCATAATTAAATACCATTTGGTAACATGAGTTATTTACGTATTCAAGATTGCACTTGCTCGAAGTCATAGAGGCTCGTCTTGTTTTTCTCAGCACGTGATATGGAATTCCGATAACACGTGCTTGGTAGCACGTTGAATACCATTACGTCGTTAATCGATTAAATAGATGACTGATGAATTTGCAGAGCGTGTAAATATTAAATAAAGCTGTTTAATTTCTTGCACTTGATATTTTTAACGATTCTGAAAGACGAGACTAGAAAAACATAATTATTCAACTCAAAAATAGAATTCTTATGAACAAATATTGAAGTATATTACTCCAAAGATTCTTCAAAATAAATCATGTAAATGACACGTACCAAAGTGTCACGTGATAAATTATTTATAAGAGTATTATATGCGGCGGTTTTATAAATTGAAAAATGTGAAAATTGTGCTGAAATTTTAGGAAATGGTTCAAAATATTTAAGGGAACGTCTGTCTACTTCAGTTGAATTTTCATTTCGTTTGAACAATGAAATTTCATTAATTCTATCTTAGCTAGGGCACTAAAGCCCTGTTTTCACTTACATTCCAAATTAAAAATTAATAAAATTGCACTATTGAAACAAAATAAAAACTCAAATGGGCCAGACAGACGTTTCCTTATATATTTTGGACCATTTCCAAAAATTCCAACATAATATTTACATTTTTTAAATTTCGAATGAAATTCAGAACTGATTTTAACCCGTGCAAATTCTGATAATTGGAATTTCATTCAATTTCTAGTTGCATCGCATCATGGACCGAACTTGAGGAATTAGTGCTATCAGGAAACCGTTTGCAATACCTTCCAGATAATGTCGCAAACTTGCAGCATTTACGAGTTCTTAGAGTGCATTCCAATCGACTTTTGACCTGCCCCACGTTTAACACGACTACGTCTTTGAAGGTATAAATGAATATATGAGTCACAAATAGACAGTGTTTCAAATAGAGAAAATCATATTAAATTTCTTGTCCGCTTTGCTTTATTCATGACGAAACAATGACGTATTTATTGAAAAACTCAAAGAAAAGACAAAATTTTCTCATATAAAAATACCAGAAGATTAAAATTCAAGAAATTCAATTCAGAATGAATCAAAATTGAAATTCTTCTTTAAGGTCTAAATTTAAATTTAACTACCAAGTTCTTGGATATTTAAAAGAAAAAAACAAGAATTCAACGATCAAGTTTAGACAACAAACTCTTAAATGTCTCCAGTCAAATTTGAAAAACCAACAGCAAAAAAATCAGTCAAAGTAGGCGCCATGGGCCTTCAAGAAAAGGGTTTCGTAGCCTATCAAGTCATTAATTACAAGTATGTCGTTCAAATCTTTCCCTCTCCTATTCTATCCGATGCTATCCTCCTATACCACTCCACACTCTCCCTTCCCACCCCGACGCCCCTTCACTTCCCATCCACACTGCTCCACACCCCCTCACTTTCCATCCACATTCCTCCACACCCCCTCACTTACCTTATGCACCCACAACGTCCCTTCACTTCCCCTCCCCACTCACCCACACCCCCTGAATTCATTTCCTTATCATCATTTCCCCACTCTATCCTTCACTTCCCCTTTCATCCCCTCTCACTTCTCTAACCCCTCCTCAACGCTCCATCCCCCGCTACCACCTTCACGTCCCCTCCCCAACCCCCAACCCCTAATGCCACCCAAATTTCCTCAGTTCTTCTACCTGTCATAACGCCCCCTCACTACCCCTCTCCCTTCCTCCAGACTCCGAACTTCCTCTCATTTCCTTAACGCCCCTTCACTTCCCTCACTTGCCCTCCCCAACACTCTCATGCCCTCCCCTCGCTGCCACTCCGCTCCCCTCACTTTTCCTCGCTTCCTCTCCCCCACCTCACTTCCCCTCCCGTGAAAAATGTACGACGGACGGACGGACACCCGACCGAAACTGTAGGGGTTTCTGCCTGGGGCTAAGAAACCCTAAAAAGAGGAAAGAAAAAGAAGGCCACCTCCAAATTCCCTTCTTTTTTTTCCTCTTGTCTCCTTTCCTTTTTGATTTTTTAAATAAAGATCAAGAAACATTTACAAAAATCTACCAACGCACAGTGTGGTGAAACGAGATATTGGAGTTTAAAAAGTTCCAGAGGTCGTATTTCTTAATCGACTTTAAAGTTTCTTGTTTTCATATTGAAGCCTATTAATTTTTGAAGAGCTCTGTCGTCGTCAGTCATTCATTATTCAAGTTTAAAAATGACAAAAAACCATTATATTTCATTTTTTTCCTACCTATTTTGCTCTGTGCAATGATATTTTCTCAAAAACACATAAAATTAGTACATTTACTCATGATAATGGATACTTTCATTACAGATTAATTTTTTTCATTTCTTTAATTGTTATAAAGAAACTTTTATATAGAACTCACAATTTTGTTAACAAAAACGAAAATTCATTACAGTTAAGGCGCAATAGAAAAAAACCATATCGGTAATTAACAAATTCATAACTTTTGAACTATTAGCCGCAGAGGGTTTGACAACGGTTCATTTTAAAGCTTATTCTATTTTTCACGAATCAATTTTCACAAACTTCTCGGAAAAATGGGTCATTTTTTCGTTTTTTGATAATCACAAAAATTGAACGACACTTGCAGACCAAAGAATTTCAGGATTTCTTAAGCGCGTCCTTACGAACAAAAATAAAAATAAATTACCGCCAGCAATTAATTTTAGTAAACGTCCTTTTTTCACCTTATTTAACTGAACTATCTGTATTTCCCTATACCAATTAGTAAACATATTACCTAAAATAGAAGTTTAATTAATTGATAAAAAAATTACTTTATTTTTTTCTATTTCATACGTAAATTGAAGTTTCTGACGAAAACTGTTGAAGGCATCGAGAACTGTTTGTAACTTTTTTAAAGGAATACGTAAAAATGTATCGTTTACATTGTACATACGAAAAACAAAAAGGCAAATCAAAATCTTATATAAGTCGTGGAAACACGAGAGCTTGCATGAAAAGATGTATAGATGTAAAGGTAGCAAGAGATGTTTGCAAGGATAGGGATGTATGGAGGACAATTGTTTATAAGAAGAGTCACGCCTGAAAGTTTGAAACGAAAGATTTTGGATACTCATGGACCCTCATGAAGAGTTTTGCTTAGTGGTTATAGTTGGGGTGACGTGTATGGATCTTTCTATGGTTTTATCACTCAGCTTCAGTGTTTATGTATGGATCGTGATGTATGATGGCTCAGTGAAGCTCTTCACATGGGGTTATTGCTAGAGAGATCAGTCAGCGACCCGTGTTGAAGTGGTGTTGCGGGACGAGTGTGTCGTTTGTATGAGCAACACTGGACTTCTAGATTGGTCTAAAACCTATTCCTTCTCCTACACATCCGTTACTTATCCTTACCATATAAATTTGTTGATCCCCGGTAGTATAACGAGGTTAGAACCGAACAAGCTAAAATCGTAGAAATAACAGAAACTTTTGGGAACTCTTTTTGATTTAATCGAGTATGTATTTAATTTGATCCCATCTATTTAAATTTTCTTTTTTAACTAATTCCAAAGGTATACTCAGGAATATTGCAACAACATCCAAAGAAATTATTACATAGTCACTCGGAACTATTTTGTAAGTTACAATTTTTTGAAATTCCCAACTATTTTTTATATTGTATTTTAAGATTGTTAGGGAGTCTTTAAGTATCACATTGAAGTTTTGTTCTAAAAATTTAGCAGGAGTGTTGATAGTTGAAATAACCAATCTCAAAGAATATTTTTCCTTATGGATGCTTCTCAGTCCATAACATCTGGCAAGAACCGAATCTTGAGTATTCATATCTTTCCAT
>JAUMHM010000089.1:1921247-1943097 GCA_032362435.1 Melikaiella ostensackeni | reverse complement strand
TCATCTGAATTTTTAACACTTTCTTCATTAGAAAGTAATTCTTCCAAGTGACTAATACATTCAGACTTTTTCATGCAAACAGTAATATTACCCTTATACTAGCATTCATGCAAATTTTATCCGGGTTGTTTGTAAGAAACTCTTTAGTTATCATGAATTCACTAGCAATTTTATGATTAATACTACTTATATGTAAACAATTTTCATGAACAGAACTTTTAGACCCTCTTTTTCAATTTCAATGGAGACCTTAAATAAACTGTTGTCAAAATTTGATCGTTGGATTTTTGGTATTTTTAATTACCAAGAATATCGTAGTTAAATATCAGAAAAACACGATCTAAACATATGACTCTAGCATCTTATTTTTTAAAAATGTAATCTAACTTTTTTTTACAGGTATTGGATTTGGCCCATAATCAACTAGACAGAGTGAATTTGGCAACCTTGGTACCTCCGCAATTGCAGTTTCTCGATATTTCTTGCAACACTCGTCTCCACGTGGATCCACGTCAATTCCAGGTTTACAGATCTCAGCGACCAGTTTCTCTTGTTGATGTTTCTGGTCAAAACAGGCCATCTTTACCATCTCATCCTCAACAACAGGAAACTGTTGCAGTGGAGGGAGGATTGGAACAACCTTGGAGATTAGGATTTTCTGAGACAGCAGGAACTAGAGAAAAGTAGGTTCCTCATAAAACCGGTATATCAAAAAAAATTGTTGACTGATCTTAATTTTATTATTAATATGATTCAATTCAATATTTCAGACTCTACGTTTCACAAGTAAGAATGCCATCCTTCTGCAACGTGGAAGGTCTCTTTGGAATTTTTGATGGTGGATCAAACCAGGAAGCTCCAAGTGCTCTTCAAGAAATGATACCTCGTCTTCTTCTCGAAGAAAGGACCATCAAGGAGACTTGGAACGAGTACCTAAAATACACTTTGCTATCGGCCCACAGAGAACTAAAAGAAAAAGGTCAAAAGTATGGAATAGATGCAACTTTGTGTCACATAACAAGGTTGCCCAATACCCAAGGCTATCCACGAACAACAAGAAAATATTCTCTCAAGGTAGCATCCTCCGGAGATGCGAAAGCCGTTCTTTGTCGTGCAGCTGGACCTCTGACTTTAGCAACTGCTAAAAAAACTCCAGTGAAGAATCAGCTAGGCAATGCAGCCATGTTCCCTCTCGTTGTTCCTGATCCAACAACTGAAGAGGTTTTACTCGAAGATGATGATGAATTCGTTATCATTGCTAATAGAAGATTCTGGGAAGTTCTTAGTGTTCAAGAAGCTGTTAGGGAAGCTAGAGCTGAAGCAAGTCCAGTTTTGGCTGCAAAGAGGCTGCAAGATTTAGCTCAAGCTTATGGAGCTGAAGATAACGTTAGCATCATTGTAGTCAGATTAACAGGTCCAGGACAGGGGGATTTGGATCAGTTGATGAGGGAACTGAGGCAAGCAGTTAGCAAAAATCGAAACCAAAACGAGAGATGCTCTTGTCCATGCTGCCTTCCACCAACGCCTCATAAGCCTCCTGCCCCTTGTTGTTGCCACGTGAATAATGAGGGTTATTATCTCAATGGAGTCTTGAAGAACATCGTTAATCGGTAAGATAAGCAAATTTATGACTGATAAATTTCAAGTGTTCTCATATCTAATGAAGTCTTAATTGATTTAGTAACTTGAACTATTAAATTGAATTACGAGGCTTTCAGTAATTTTTCGCATTCATCATTAATCATTCATTCCATGGAGTAATAGTAAGAAGGCCAAACGACAATGTGCGCGCGAATGAAAAATGGACCCTGAATTTTCGGACATAGTTCGGGGGAGGAGGTACGTTAAATTGTAAAGTTTCGCCTCAACTCCACGCAAAACGAAGCGAAACTTTACAATTCAGCGTACCTCCTTCCTTTAACTATGTCCAGAAAACTTGGGATCAAATTTCTGAAACACAGTTTGGTCTCCTTACTATCACTCCATGATTTATTCATTCACTTTATCCACATTGAAGCTCCTTTGTTTCCGCTCGCTTTTCACATGTTTTTTGGCTCGCGACATTTTCTAACATGTCAGTGTGACAGTTTATTAGTACCCATGCAGAAAACTCGATGTGGGCCTAGTAAGGTTGTAACCAGTTTGTCCTACTTCTGATATAGCCCTGATCAACTAAACTTATAACGCTTTTGCAGATGATTACCCTACTCAGGGAAAACTTGTCAGGGCCCTTCCAGATTGTTCAAAGATTGCCCTAGTTTCTAAAATTATAATAATTGTACAGAATAATGATTACTTTCTAATTAAAAAGTACTCTTATTACTTTTTAACAAAAAATACACTTTTTCTTAGAGCCTTTTGGGTTTTGGAAAAGGATTTGGGAAAAGCCTTTCGCCATCTACGATGATTTACTAAATTTGAAGTTTTTATTGGTGAATTATCGTTTTCCGTGCATAAGCGGTAAAAAAATTGTGCTATCTTTTTGCTTTTCAATCTCATATGACATTTTTTCAACTACTGATTAGTATTTTCCTCATTTGCGGTTTCGCAATCTGACAGAACAAAATATAATGTCCACAATTTGATGTTAAGATGACGTTAGAACCATGGCTATCATGACGCGCTCGTCTGGAACCCTGGGTACTTCAACCTCAAATTTTAGACAATATGTTGTTTTCAGAGAGATTCGAAAATTATGAATAGTCCAAATACCAATTCACACTTGCAGAAATAGTTCTTGTACTTGAAAAACAGAAAGTTAGCACAATTGTTTAATTTTTTTTAAAACCATCTTACGTTCACGCGAAACACGATATCCAGTTGAAAATTTGGGAAACTAGATGAAAAGCACTAAGGAACATTTGTCTATTTCTAAATTTTTATAATTATGAAAAAAGTTTTTCCTAACAATTTTTTTCCATTTTTTATAATTAAGAAAATTTAAGGCCATACGAACGTTACTTGATGCTTTTTATTCAGTCTCCCAAATTTCCAACTGGATATCGCGCTTCGTGTGAACGTAAGTTGGTTTTAAAAAAATGTGAAAAAAATTGAGGTTACTCTTATATGGCCTTAAGTTAATGAATCTCTTCAGATCTCTTTGCCTTTTATAAGTTGAAATTTCTTTTACATTTTTTCTCAGACAACTAACGTTTACACGAAATGCCTTATCCAGTTAAAAATTTGGGAAACTAAGTAAAAACCACTGAGGAACGTTTGTCTGCTCTTAAATTTTAATAATTATTTAAAAAGTTTTTTTTTTGTAATTATAAAGGACTAGACAAATGGTCTTTAGTGCTTTTTATTCAGTTTCCCCAGTTTTCAAATGGATATCGAATTTCTTGTGAGGGTAAGTTGATTGGAACATTTTTTTTTGAGGTTATCCTCACACGAGATGAGAATTTTAAAATTAAGAAATGTATTCTAGTACGTCATTACTCTGTTACTTTTCTTGAAAAACATAATGTAAAACATAATTTTTATGGTGAAATATCTTTTACAGCACCGTGTTTTTTATCAACTATTAGTTTCAACCAGATTCATAGCGACGAGTGAGTAAACACTCAGGACCGCATAGGTAAAGGGCGTCAAGGGATGCACAGGGGGTGGGGGGAAGACAGAAGCATTCAAGCGTGAACAACCGTGACGCCGGTACAAGAACGGGCGGCGTAGTTAGGCGAGATGAGTTTATTTTATTTATTTTTTTTTAAATTTCAAACGCTTTCAATTCAAAATTATGAATAATTATTTATTGTTTTAAAAATTTCTTAATCTCCTAATTTTGAATTTTTTAAAATAATAATTATATGCCCATTTTGTATACGTGAAGGCACTTGAAGGAAAAAACCTAAGCTTTCTTTTAAGACAAAAAAGAAGAACCCTACATTCGAAAGAAGTCTAAGTTATTGTTGAACCGCAATTTAGAAGGTCAAATGTTTTTCCTTTTGAAAAATGCTTATGATTACTAAAAAGGTTATGAAAATCCCTGTCGAGTCTGTAGAAGGAAAAAAATGTTAATTGGTATTAATATAAGTTGAAAATCAACAAATTATATGGGATTTAAGAAATAGAGGGCTTCTGACTTTTACGTTTACATTATTAGAGGTTTGATAAATTAATGAGTTAATAATTTTTAATTTTCATTTCAAATACTTTAAATTCAGAAGAGTTCTGATAAGTTCTAAATACTATGATTTTGTAGTTCAGTATTCAATATTGAAATTGAGAAATTTTTCAGATTTTATTTTTTTTGTTTCCTCATAGAGGGAGGTTTGCAATGTCTTAAATTTTCGAATCTACTTTTTTGACATGTTTCGATATAATTTGACCCCAGCAAAGCCAATTAGAAGTAGTTTTTTCCGTTCAGAAATTTGAAAAAAAAATTAACTTGCTTATGTGAGAAAAACTTTTTTGATATTCGAAATACAACAATACTATTCCTGATGTATTTGTTCGCCTCTTGGACATGCATCTATTGATCTCTTGTTGAACCTCTTCTGACCTACTAGTACCGATTTATGAAATTTCAAAAAATTGTTTATTCTATTTATATGAAAAAAATTTTTTTTGATATTAGGAATACAATAGTACTGTAGCTGGTACATTTGTTCGCGTTTTTAAGATGCGTCGAATGACCTGTTGATGAACCTTACATGTCCTCTTATGATCTAGCAATACCGATTTGTAAATTTGAAAAAATATATTGTTTATATTGTTTATATGAAGCAAACTTTTTTGATATTGTGAATATAATAGAACAGTATCTGATGTATTTGTTCTCGACTTTGAGACGCATCGTTTGACCTACTCATGAACCTTTCATGACCTTCCATGATCTACCAATAACGTTTTTTAATTATCCAACAAAATTGTTTAGCTTGTTTCTATGAAAATTGTTTCTTTCAATTAGAAATACAACAGTAATGTATTTGATGCATTTGCGCGCATCTTCGAGATGCATCGACTGACCTTTTCACAAACCTTTCATGACCCCTCATGATCTACCAATAACGTTTTTTAATCATTCAAGAAAAATTGTTTGACTCGTTTATAAGAGAAAAATTTGTTTGATATAAGAAATACAGCAGTACTGTATCTGATGTATGTATTTGTGACTTCGAGACGCATCGATTGACCTATTTAAGAACCTTTCATGAACTTCCATGATCTACCAATAACGTTTTCTAATTATTCAAAAAAAACTGTTTGGCTTATTTGAATGAGAAATTTGTCATTTTTTTCAGTGTAAAGCCTCCCTCTATGTGGAAGGAAATTTATTTGTTACCCATGAGGAAGCAAAGTGCTTGAAAATTAAGCAGAAATGAATACATACATAACGAATACACCCATAGTACTTCGCAGCGGTATTTTTTAAATTTTAATGACCCGGAAATTTTTGTTTCTAATCGGGAAATGATCAGAATTTCGTTTTTGTCTTTAGAGGCAACTCTGAAATATTTTTAATTCATATTGAGAATTTGACTGCAAATAATAAACTTCTCGCGCGCTTAGCGCTCGAATCACGATTGCTAGTATTGAATAATATTAAACAAAATGTTTCGTTTTTAAAGGTCGACAAAATCCCACAACGGATCAGGTCGTTTCTTCAAGAACTCTCGAGTATCAGAACGACCGGAAAACGAGAGTCCTCCTTTTGGAGACGATCGGAGTTCACCAAGCGGGCAATCAGATCAAACAAGCGACAGTACTTTTAAGTCTCGAAGACCTTCTGGACGCACCTGGACAGGAAGCACGGCCTCTAGAGTTGCAAACAAGGTTCGACAAAATGCAACTCTGCAAGAAAACGTCACCAGAAAGTCACCAGTCTGCATTCCAGTACAAGATGATGTCGTTTTGGAGAGGTCAGGAGCCCTCAGTGATGAACAGTTCCGTTGCTGGGAGTACATGCTAGAGCAAAATACACAGCTTCTTTTTGATAAGGAATTGGACACTTTGACGAGATCACCTTTGAAAAGAGGTCAGTCTAGGTCAACTCCACAACTAGCTGGTAATTTGCCTTTTTTGTCAAAACGGTTCGGGAGTGCGAGATCCTTCAATCCTGTACTGCCTAGATCATCTATGGTCAGGTTTGGAAGTGGAAGGAGACTTTTGAATGGTGGTCCAAATGCTGCTTATTTTGGGAGTTTACAAAGACTGATGCCGTATAACTTAGAGTATGATTTTGCAGTTATTCAAGAGAGAAGCGGAATGGACTCCCTGGAGCAAGATGCTTCGAGGATGCAACAATATTGGGGGGTGGCCACGACTGAACTCTGATAAAGAGACATTTACCCTGGAAGCTACTTGAAAGTTGTAATATTTTCAAAAATTAAAAATTGGCGAAAGACTGATCGAAACTGAATGAAAGAAGAATCAAAATCTGATTTAAATTTTAGATTGTAGAATACTACGAAACACTCTAAAAAAAGATAGTTAGATGTCTATCTCAAGTTTGTTAATAGAATTAAAGAACACATATTGGAATCAGTGACCTCATAAAGTTTTCTGTAAAAAATGACGCCTTTCACCTCCCCTGGGATTCGAACCCAGGACCTTTCATTCGTCGGACTGCTCGTCATTAAGCAGTCGCCCGGCAAACGAAAGATTCTGGACTCGATTCCTAGCGTATTTGAAAGGTGTTTCTATTCAGGGTGTGTCCACCCGTCCGCCCGTCGTAATATTTTCCAGGGGAGAAGGGATGGGAGGGTATGTGAAGGGATGGGAGAGGAGGTATGGTGGAGAGGTGAGGGAAGATGGAAATGGGAGGGGATGCTAGTGAGGAGGGGTGAGAAGAAGTAGGTGAGGGGGAATTGACGGGGTGGAAAATGTGGGAGGGGGTAATAGGTGGCGATAAATCAGGGGCGTGGGGAGGATAAGTGGGGGATGTGAGAGGAGAGATGGGCAAGCAGTGAAAGGAGGAGGGGTGATGAGCAGGGAAGGAAGTGGAGGTAGTGAATAGGAGGGAGCAGGGGAAAGCGATGGGAGGGGGGGCAAGGAGCAGGGAAATATGGGGGTAGTAAGAAGAAGTGAGGGGGTAATGAGGGGGAGGGATGTGAAAGGGATAAGGGGAGGACTTGGAGGGGCGGCGTGAAGGGGAGGGGAAGTGGTGATGAGAAGTGAGGATAAGTGAGGGGAGATGAGTGGAGGGTGAACGGAAATGTATGGTAGAGGAAGTGAGGAGTATGTGTGGTGGGGTGAGGTGTAAAGAATGGGGTGAGGAAGTGCGGGGATTGTAGGGGAGGGTAGGATCTGAGAGGATTGATTAGGAAAGGAAAGGGGACAGATTTGAGCGACTTAATTTAATGACTTAACAGGCTACGAAACACTTTTTTGCAGGCGCATGACGCCTGCTTTGACTAATTGTTTCACAGCAAATTTTATTTAATGCCTTATTTTAAAAATTCCAAGTTGGCTTAGTGACGTAAAAATATTTCTCAATTTGGTTAGTCAAATCGGTTGGTAAGATAGGTTTCTGGTTTGTGTATGGTAAAACGGAATCTTCTTTTAGAACTGATCAGAATGACTAAAATGAGAATCTTTGATAAAAATTGCATATTAGCGTGGTCCAAATTTACACCTGTTGAAATTGAAGAAAAATTTTTGCATCTGTTTGATTTCCAGAAAAAGCATGCTCTCTATTTTATCTCTTTTAAGTGGGAGAAGTCAAGTTTTCTTTAAAAAGTGGAAAAAAAGTACATATCATTGATTTTTTGTGGCAGTCAAAATTAAAAGTTATTGGGTGGCATTTATTCCTTGAAAATTTCTTAAACAGCGACTAAGCTTTCATTTACAAAAAGCTAATAACAAGTACTCCATTTTCTTATCTTTTCGAAAACCAAGATTTTCCCACTCAAAATTTCATGTTCAATTCGATGACCGAGGGGCGCGGGCTAATATTGACCGATTTTTAGAAAGATATAGGGAATTTTTTTCCGGGAAACCAAGAAATTGGCGGAATCGTTCACCAAATATCGAAAGTTGATTTTTTAGATCACCCAAGTGACTTATTTATATCAGAGGCCAAAAGGGCCATGACCTAGGGCGGCAAATTTTTAAGGGCGGCATGTTGGCATACATTTTTTTATTATTACAAAAACACTCTGTTTTTACTCGAATTTTCTTTTTTTTGCTCGTCAACTATTGATGGAAATTGAAACAGGGCGGCATATTTCAGGTTAGCCTAAGGCGGCTTGAGACCTAAACCGGCTGTGATTGGAATTGACCTATTTTCTTAAAAACAAATTTACGAAAAAGTGAATTTTTATGAAAAGTGTATATTTTTCTCATCTCTTATTCCTTGGATATATTGGCAATCAAATTACAGCCTGAGCATTTACAAAAGGCAAATAACTTTTTTCATTACACATTTTATTGTTATAAACAAATTTTATAAGTAAATAAATAATTTTTAGCAATTTTTTCGTAGAAAAAATTCGTTGCTGCCTAATATATGTCTAAGTCACTTATTACACTCATAAACTCCAGAAAATTGTTAAGACTTAACATTTAGCTTTGTTAACTTTAATTTTTGTAACAAAGCTGAATATTCAATATAAACAATAATCTAGAGTCTAGTAAATCTATCAGACTATTCTCATACAAAAACAAACATTTCCGCGAAAAATGAATCAAAATTGTGTTTGTTAACTGCAATGAATTACAACAAAGCTAAATGTTAAGTTTAAATAATAATATGTAGTTTAAAGTGTAGTGAACTATTTTGATACATATGCGAGGAAAAAAAAATTCCGCGAAAAAGGGATGAAAATGTTCTATTGGTTGACTTAAATTATTTATAACAAAGCTAAATATGAAGTGTAAACATTAATTTGCAGTCTAGTAACTCTATTATATATATATGTATAATATACATAGAAGATGTGAAAAAAGTTTCCCCCAAAATAATGATAAAAATGTTCTATTTGTAAACTTAAATTATTTATAAGAAAACTAAATGTTAAGTGTTAACAATTTTCTGTTGGATAGTATGTTTGAAAAAACACTTAGATCCATATTATATGTCAAAGAATTTTTTTGTGACAAAAGTATGAAATTGCCTGGTTTGTTTATAAAATTTATTTATAACAATAAAATTGTACAATAAACAAATTATTTGCTTTCTTTGTATGCTCAGGTTGTAATTTGAGTTGATTACCAATATATCTAAGGGTTCAAAGTTGAAAAAAAATATTTTTCTCAAAAACGCTCTTTTTGTAAGTTTATTTTCTAAAACGTAGGCTAGAAAATGATAATAGTTGAAAATATCATTTTGTACGTTTCTTGAGAATTTAATGCTCTTTAATTCTAAAAAAAACTTCCAAATCGTTTAAAAATTGAAAGCGGTAGAACTTTTTGAATAGTAAATTCCAGAATAGCACCACTGTACAACAGCAGAGTTTTTAACTTTTTTAAATGTTAAAGTTGATGATAAGTTCGGAAATACATAAGATAACTTGATTCGAGAATGTGGAAATGTCGAAAAATAATTTATCAATAAAATGCCCGAAAAAGTACATCCAAAGTTTGCTTTGAGGGCATGTGAATTGGGTGCAAAGTAGCGTTTTCTGCCCGGGGACTAAAGAAGCACGAAGAGGCATACTTTCGGTGCAGGTTGGACAAAAAGTAATTTTTTCGCATTGAGTTCATATTTTCGTTATTGATATCAACAGGTTCATCCCAAAGGTTTTGTTTGACTCATGTTTAATAAAATTTTATATTAATTATATAATATTTAAATATTTTAAAGTTATAAATGAAATACAAGGGCATAAACTTGAAGCGAAAAAAATTACTGTTTATCACGAATTTCATTCCAATAAAACAGTACACTAGGAGTGAGTTGAAAAATATTGTTATTGTTAAGAAATCGATATCACATCCATATAGATATGCAGGATAAGAAAAGACCGGAATGAGACACAACGTAATAATAAAAAAGTGCAACGATTATGTGATCAAGAATTGAAGTTGCTGCAAGAAAAACATTGGCTCATTTGTTAAAACACACTTTTGAAAAAATCTTCTTTCTTTCTAATTCACTTTAGAATGAGAATGGAAAAATAATTACAAATAGAAAGTTGGTTTGAAAAGGGTTTAACAAATTCTTTCAAAGCTTTTTTTGTTGTTAATTTACACATGCCCATTAGCGTGTTTCAGAAACATAATCGTTCCGCGCAATTATTATACGAAACGTGTCAGTTATAATTGCAAAATGAGACTGCGAATGTTGACCTCTATTTAACTGAATCTTTTATTTCCTCTTCTTTGTCCTATTATCAATTATTTCATGAAGCTAAACAATCATAATATTCAATTCTCAAATCATAAATTAAAATTTGGTGAAATATGTTTATGTTTTTAGACTGACATATAATTTTTTCTATAAGCAATGGATCAAAGATGTGTAAATGGGATATTATTCAGGCTTACGTAATTGTAATTCATAAATGTAATTATCGTCGATTATTATTATGTATATACTTCATACCTGTATTTTTTAGAATTTTTTTATGAAACACCCCTGTTCGCCTTTTTGTCCACCGTAATTTGCTCAAGGACAATTTAACATTTTGAAACCCATTTTATAGAGTTCTTTAAAGAAACAGAGTTACTTTAAACGCAAATAGCATATTAATTTTGATTAAGATAATTTTTTAAATTATAATTGCACTTATGTATAATTCATGGATGTATTATACAAGTCTAAGATATAGTTTTAGGATTAAATTTCGAATATTCTAAGTGTATAGTTTAACAGTATTATTAGTTAAGTTAAGAATATAATTCTGTCAAATACAATCATTTTCTCTGCACCTTAAATATATTATTTTATATTTTTAAAGAGTCTCTCTTATTGAACTAATAGTGTTTATATTCATGTTGTATTTTATTATTAACTATTATATTCAATACTACAATATTCTTCCATGAAATCCTTGAATTAAATCTTTTGTTCCTTTTAAAATGCTTTCCTGAAGATATAAGATTTTTTCAAACAGTAATCTCATTGTTAATTTTTACATCTTGAATATAATATAACCACAGAACTTCTTACTAATGTAATTATAAAAATAAATGTATGGTATACAAATTATTATTGAGATTAGATGAATTATATCTGCGAGAAATTTCTTTTTACAACTTGATGAGTCATATAACGATCGATTCACTCATTAATTTTTAGCGGCAATGCGGCACAGAAAATTGTGAGCAATTTTTTTGAGCTGCAATTATTTGATACGAATATATAAAGATTTGAATACTATTTGGTATAAAATATTAAGCCACAATTTACTAAGATGGAGTATTCTATTGTTCTTTCTGCAAGCCAATACTGGTTAGTCGTTAGAACTTAGACCTGATTCAAAAAACAACAGTAATACTAAAAATAATAATAAATTTTTAATAAGAAAATTCAACACAGAGGTGTATACAAGCGATAATACAAGGGTCTGCCTGAAAGGCAGGGATACAGCTGAAGCTGTTTCACAATCCAACCTCATAGAACTAATTTACAAACTGACTTCACGAGTTACCAAAGGACTAAGAGTAAAAAATAAAGCAAAAATAAATATGATGAAATAATGATAATGATCCTATGCTTATGCACAGGATTTGAAGCTATATAGCGACCAAACGCGACGTGGCGCCGTACACTGCCTAAACGCGACGTGGAGCAGTATAGAATGGAGGCGTCGAAGTGTAGCGACCCGACTTTGTTTACTCTTACGCTGCGTGTTTAAGCAACTATTCACCTATAATATTAACTTAAAATCGGTCATCGCTCAGGTGTTATTGCACAGTTTGTTAAACAATTTCTCTCTCAGCAAATTAACAGAGTACGGGTCGATGGGGTTTCTGAGATCATTAAATAGGCGCGGCGCTGGAACAGAGAATGTAAATTCTGCTTTTGTGGTACGTGACCAAGGTATCACCAGTTTTCCGTCTGATCTCAGTGCATAGGATTTTATTACTCGCTTTTCTTCTACCGTTTTAAGCAAATCGCGGAGATACTCAGGTTCCCTAATATAAAGACTTTGAAGGCGAGGACACAAAGTTGCAATCTGCGCCTTTGATCCATTTTCAGTCAACCGGATTCTACAGAAGCTAGGGAAATGTGTTCGTACTTCCTAATGCCAAAATAGAAACGTAGGCAGGAAATTTGAACACCCTATATTCTTACTTTCAAAGAGACGCTACGGAAGGGACCATAAATGGGAGAGACATAATCGAAGAGGGAGAGAATTAGGGGTTCCGTCATACTCCAGTCGAGAGCATGACGGATTTCAAGGGGTTGACGATAAGAGCACGGGCGTTAGCCCACGGCCATAAATGCTAGTGCAGCATTTAATACGGAGGCTCCCAAATCAGTGTCGTCTAATTCACATTGAATGTAAATTTGTGTATCATCCGCGTAAACATGCACGTGGAACATATGTAACATGGAACCTTCCCCGAAAGACTTCATCTATTCTATTTAGAAAAATTCTCAAAGAGACGGGCAGATCGTTAGAGTAAATAGAGAATAGAATAGGACTCGACACTGCTCCCTGATCAGCACCTCTCGGGACTGGGCGAAGAGGAGAAGTATAAGTGGCGATTTTATCAGAAATGGAAACAAGCTGAAATCTGTTCCTAGGGAAACCCCTAAACTACTCAAAAGAGTTACCCGCAACCCCTGATAGCAAAGAATTTTTGTTAATAAATTTTGTGAGCTGATCTAAGCATAATTTTTCTAAGGTCTTAGAGAAAACTGGGAGAATGATTATTGGACGAAGATCTTTATAAGTTGCAGGACGATCACATTTAGGTAGGGGGCAAACGATCCCAACTTTTCACATCGCGGAAAAAACTCCTTCCATAATAAAGCTATTCAATATGTCTAAGAGGGCGTATAAACATGATGAGATGTGATGAGAACATGATACGTATTAAGAGCTGTGCTGTTAATTTCGTTAAAACCTGTAGCCGTGGATTGGCCTACTTTATAGAGCAGGCCAAGATCTACTGGTTGAAATTTGAACTTGCTTATGTGATTCGAGACACCTGAAGACCCAAGCATTTGGATTAGATCGGCCGAGGCGTTTTCAAGTAATAGGGAGTCAGGGTAGAAGCTGTTAATATTGGATGGATTGAGAAGTAGGTCACCCCAAGAGTATTCAGTGCGCTCTGACCATACTCCGGTGCAATATATTTTGTCCCAAGTGAATTCAGAGGAGAGTCTTTCTCGAAGCTCGTCAAGAGATCGGTCTTTTCTTGTCTTGAGGTGATAATGACAAAATTGCGAAGTCTTATAATCCTCAAACGTTTGAGAGAGCAGAATTTTTTAATCAGATCCAGTGCACGTTGAGAGAAACCGGACACCTTATTGTCCCCCAAATTAGACTTAGGAACACTCTCCCAGTCTGAGTTTCTAGCTGCCTCCTCGAAGGCCTCTCGATTCACCCGTTTAAAGTATCTAACTATTGTGAAGGTACATGATTTCGAATTCAGATCTACATCAGCAAATCAACAGATCATATCATGGTTGAAGTTACTAGGCATTTTTGTCACTCCTACGTTGACAACTGGGAGATTTTCGCTTACGAACAGAAGATCTTTTATCGATTTAGAGGAGGACGTAGAACGAGCTGCGTCTTTGATAGATTGCTTGAGCATAAAAGAGCTAGACAAGAAAGACAGTCTAAAGCAATTAAGCTGCTGGGGATCCTCCGCATTAAAATTGAAGTCGCCCAGTCAAATTACATAATCATCCTTGCAGCTAAGGTGCGTTAACACTACTTCCAAGTCAGCGTCCCATGAAGGGTCGACTCGTGGACTTCTGTAAACTGCAATTACGGCTACTCGAGCTTTTTGATATGTATAATTATTGAACAGATATCTAAGGGTATAATACCTAGAATGACGACCTCAGCAGCCCGAGAATCGTTGTCGAAAACAGTATCAAAACGCAGTACGTCTCTTATAAATATCGCAACCCCACCACCTCTTGTGACTTTCGAACTTTTTTGGTCCGCAAGGATTAGCTTGTACCTGGCAATAGCGACGACAGAATCTGGTACGTTCAAATGTAACCACGTTTCAGAGACCGCAAGGATATCAATATCATGTCAGTGTAAAAGATCAAAACGTCACTCAATTTAGGTTGGAGCGAGCGAGCATTAATATGAGCAATATTTAAGTTACAACTGCACCTACTGCTATTTTGTGAACAATTTCGAGTTAGGGAGGAAACTTCAAGAGAGTGCGCTGAAAGGGGAGAATTAGAGCCTACCAGATGAGATGGATCTCCCGCGTAGGCTAAGCTCTGTATATCAGAGGTACTTAACGTGTTTAACATAGAGGGATTATTATATGATGAAAGATTGAAGGCATACCGACAGAGGTGAGTAGACAAAGAACCTGCGTTGTGTTCCAGCCGGAACAAGATGTGGACGATGAGCCAGGGGTTGGATTAGATGAAAGTCGAGCAGAGGATGCTTAGGTACGTGGGCCAAGTACACTATTAGTTCACTATAAGGATAACCAAGTTATCCTTCCGGAATGGTCAATACGATCATCTTGTTTTCACGCATGTCGACCGTCCGTGGAGGATCGGATGACTTGAACCAAAACCATTTACCACTTTCGGAGTGAGCGAATGTCGTTCAGCTGTTCAACGTCATGTTTGCTGTGTATTAAATTTGAACAGATTTTTAATAGTTTAATCTGCTAGCCGATATTTCCAACATGTGTGGAGAGTAAAGTGCATAAAAGAGAACATGGTGGAAAATGGATTACGTTTTGTTTTGGTTTTCAACGTCAAATTTGATGGTAAGGGCAAAGGCGTCACACGATGCTCAGCAATTAATGTCTTTGCACCATGTCGTTTTTGACTAAAAACATGCTAAAAATGTCATCATTCATTGATGATACAGAAATAAGAAAAACGAGATGCGTGATATGCATTTATATCGGTTTCTGAATTTACTTCAGTGTTTGAAACGTTACAATTCAGGGCAGTGACGCCGTGTCCTTAGCCTCATTTCGCGCTCCAAACAATATATTGTCAAAGTGCACTGCATGTGCATATCAAATCATGTCTCATGCACCTCGCTCTCCACAAATAATAATAAATGCTTTGAGATTTTATAAATTTTACATGAATTTCCAGGTTCTGGTAATTCCACAATGATCAAATCGACACTCTATGATGATCAGGTCGCCGCTCTGAGATGATCGAGTTGATCATGGAGTCGAACATCTGAGATGATCGAGTCGACTCTCTTAGATGATCGATTTGATCCTCTTGTGCTAATCTTCTAGTGATAGCCACTTTTACCATCTAGAAGGCTGTCCTATAGTTGACCCTCAGATATAGTCAGTCTAAACATCTAGATATTCAGACCGACTTTCCATTTTTCTCCGTATATTGTACACATGATCTCATCGATGTTAGCATCCTCGGGAATTTTCGCTGGAGCTGCAGTAGAGTTGTTCGTAGCCCTTATCCTGGGGCGTGGTTTGGTCTTATTTGGACCACGACGCGACGTTAGGAAGCATGGGGTAATTTCTGTGGCCTTCAGCGATTTTTTTGTTTTTAGATTTTGATGCAATCAGATCCACTCTCGATCTCACATTCTTGAATCTGACGATAATAGGCTTTGGAATATCTGGACTTCCTGTGGAGATCCCATCATCGATGTTTTCTTTAGTAATTTTTGCTTTCACCAGAGAAATAGATATGTGGTTCAAAAGTAAAAACGACTCATTAGTTTGTTTGAAACAAAAGAAGTTTTACTGATTATTTTCACTTCAGTGTGTACTCGTCAAGCTATCGCCACGAATCACCATGAATATTTGACTGTTGGCTTATTGTTAGCGGGACGGACAGATGCCCGTTCCCGTTTCCCTCTCCGCCAATCTTTGCAAGATTTTTTCTACTCGTCCTTGAAAGCTAGGCGACTATAGCCACACCCAAATTTGAGCGATTTTTATCTCTATTTTTACGATTAATCAAAAACACCCTGAGGGTATGATATATGTACATATTTTTGTCAGATCGAACAAAATGATAGTTCGTTCCTTCATTCTAAGTTAAAGCAGAGTCTTTGAAGAAATTTTGATCTCTCAAAGAATTAAACTAACAATTGTTTTTAAAATCTTCTCTGCCATTCTTAAGAAGACAGTACATAAAAAGAAATATTTTTCAGAAATTTCGAAGAGAATACATATAGCTGCGATATTTGCTTAGATCAGAAGTCCTGTACAAAGGAGTTAAAATAAACTATTAATAACTTGTAATATTAAACTGTCCCACCTAATATGCATGCATTATAAGCTACTAATTGGGCATTTTGTCCATTAAATTTTATCCAATATGAAATTGTTCGTATAAAATTTATTTAAAAATTCCGAAAAGTTGATTACTCCTGCAATCTTCATTTATATGACGAAGGAATTAAAATTATTTCAAGGAATTTAATAGGACTCCACAGATTTCAAGGAAATTTTCAGAATTCCAAAAGAGTTAAGGGATTTCAAATACATCAATGGATTTAAACGAATTCGAAGGAATTCTAGAGAATTTCCATGAATTTTAAGCGATTTCGTCAGATTTCATAAGTATTTCACGCGATTTTAAATAATTTTAAGGATTTCCAAATATTTCAACTAATTTCAAAGGATTTCATCGGTTTTCAAGAGATTTAAAAATATTTTTATGGATTATGTGAGATCTAGAAACATTTCAAGGGATTTGAGAGGGTTTCAAAGATTTCCAAACATTTCCGGGGAATTTCCGGGATTCCAAAAAATTTCAAAAATTTTTAAAAATTTCAAGGGATTTCAAATAACCTTGTAGAATTTCCAAAGATTTCAAAGGATTTATATAGAACTTTGAAAAATAAATGAAATTTAATTGATTTTCAAGGGATTCTTAGCGACTCTAAATATTTCAAGGGATTTTAAGGCATTTTAAGGACTTTCAAAAAATTTAAAGGATTTTAATAGAATTTCCAAAGATTTGAAATATTTCAATGGATTTTCAAAATATCTAGAGATTCAAACGATGTTTGGAGAGAACATTATTGAACAAGTTTGAGTTAATTTATAGTCAAGGGTTCATAAATTATTTCTATTTATTTTAATGGAATTTTACTATTTCCAAAGATTTCAAGGGATTTAAAGGGATGTAAACGAATTTCTAGAGAACTTCAGTGATTTCTAGTGATTTCAAAACAAAGGCTTCAAGGGATTTCAAGGTGTTTCAAGGAATTTCAAAAGATTTTAAATATTTTATTGAACTTCCAAGGATTTTGATGAGATTTCGAACAATTTTGTGGGATTTCCAAAGATTTGAAGGGATTTCTAGGGAACTAAGTTCTAGAGAATAAAATTTCAAGGGATTCCTAGCGATTCCAAACCAAAGGTGTTAAGGGGTTTCAAGATATTTTAAGGTATTTCCAAGAATTTCAAGATATTTGAAAAATTTCAAGAGATATCGAAAATTTTTTTGGCGTTTTAAAGATCTCAAGAGATTTTTAGAAAACTATCTTTCATAGAATTAAATTTCAAGGGATTTAAACGATTTTAAAGCAAAGGTTTCAAGGAAATTTAAGGTGTTTTAAACCTTTTTACAAGATTTAGAGGATTTTATTGAACCTCCAAAAATTTCAAGATACTTAAAAAATTTTAAGGGTTTTCCAAAAGTTTTGTGGAATTTAATGAATTTCCTATAAGCCGTGGAATCTTTTGCAATCCCACGCAATCTTGCAATCTTGCAATCTGGTGTCCACCAAAAATCTGAGTAATTAACCCCTCGAAAAATTCGACCCTTCATAAAATGTATGCATAAAATTTCAGAATAAAAATTCTCGACCTTTTTGTATTTCTTTAAACTATATATGAATTCTAGAGTATTATTTTTTGAGCCGTTATTCGATAAGAGCGTTGCATAATGGAAAAAAGTTGATAACTTCTTAATTACTGCAGTTGCAAATTACAACTATATTCATATATTTCTAACTAGATTATTCATTGTTCAAGGATTTATTCCAATATTAAATAAAAATATATACGTCTTGACACAAGTCACGCCCTCTACCCCTTTCCAGGTCCCCTTTTCCTTTGTCAGACCCCGACGTTTAGACTAGGCCAAAAATATGTAATACATTGGGGTTTAATGTGCTTATAAATTATTTCAGAAAAACATTAATTTCTATTTGAAAGATACAAGAAAATACATACTTGAACTCTTCAAGCAACCTTTTTTTTCTTTATTGAATTAGAATAAGCTAATAGATTATTGCAATTATACAAATTGTTTTAGGGTTGTGCATAGACTTTATGAACTTATTTTTGAAGGAATTTTAAAATGAGTGAAGCATTTTATTAATTATTTCTTAGACAGAGAAAATAAATATGTATACCATATCTCTCACACAAATTTTAAAAGAAACGTTCACAAAGTTTTTCAAAAGTACTTTGTCATTAAATAGAGAATAGAACACACACATAGTCACGCTTGAATCGTGCATAATGTATCTTCTATAGAAGATACATTTCGGAAAAAATACTCTGATATTATTAAATGATGACTTTATTTATTTATAGGATTAAATAAATATACATAATTTGTAGATTAAGATATACCTAAATTTTTAAGAATATACAACATTGAAAATTTCTCATGTACAGAGCCGCATTAAACTAGGGGCCGGTAGAGCCCCCACCTCTGGAGGGCCCCCACAAGACAATCTTATTGATTCAGATTAAATGGTAAAATTTATTTGTAACCGCGAAAAGGCCCTCACAGATCAAACCGGCCCTATGATCTCTCCCAAAGCGCAACGATTTGCTCCGTGGTCTTGGAAATTCGAGGGTTTTCTACAGATGTACTATACACCTTGCCAGTTGGCAGATATATATATAAGCCCCAGCCGCTTGGGAAATTGCCCTGATCATTTTCAGTTGCACTTCTATGATTATAATCGCTTACATTGTACAGCCTAAACATGTGACCTTGATATAATACGTCTCCTTCATTTTCGTGTCCTACTCTAGGTCCCATATTTATCATAGCATCAAATGGAATCTGTAGATAAGGTTTATAAGCATAAGGTATTTGCATCGAGGAGAGAGTATTTTCATAATGAGCGTTATGTGTTCGAAAAAAATAGCGATGTTCCATAGCACCTGATGGACGAAATCCACGTTGCAACCAGAGCGGTACTTCTGAGAACGCGTAATTTTGGAGCAATCCGTGAAAATGAGGGCCATACTCAAGTTTTACCTCAAGCTTCTTGTCACCAGGGAATCCATCTGCACCTAATTTTGTAACAAAAAATGGACATACATGAAGTTTTTCTCTTACTAGTAACTTAAACCTTTAACAATTTTGAACAATCAATGGTCGAAAAAAATGAACTATGTGCGTACGAATGAAATGATAAATGTATTTTCGGAAGTAGATTTCTGATGCGTTTTAAAACTCTGAAGTCCAGGAACACCTTATTTTTTGAATAACTCAAACGGTCAGTGCTGAAACGGTAAACTTTCTTTCGATTTTCTTCAACATTGAAAAACAAAGAAAATGAACCAAATTTGATTTTAGAAATGTAAATATTTGACTGTGAGTGTATGTAACTCATACCGCGATTTATGATTCAAACAGAAAACTATATCACCAAAAAAAATCTTAAAAACCTGACGTATAGAAAAAAAATATATAAGATTCTATATACTGATATAGCAGAACTATATACTTCGGAAAAACACTTTTCGTTATGCGAATTCATTGTTCATATTTTGTTGGCCAGTATAATTAACAAAAATAAAGTAAGATGGTCTGTCTGTCGCCATTGAAGCTCATATATGTTTCCGCTCGCTTTTCGCGTGTTTTTGTCTCCCGATTATTTTTCTCAGTGTGAGTTCATTAGTATATGAGTACGTCAGTTTGACATCTTATAAAATTCTCTTTCCACTTCAAGTTGTTTCCATTACATGTAAATTCTTTAGTTTGAATGAGAAATGACAATATCACGTTGCCATAATGGTAACAACAATTGAGGCATCGAGAATAACAACTAAGTGAAGCCCAGTTTTTTCAAAAATCGATTTTTTTGCAGTTTCAAGTGCTTTACGTTAAGACCTATCGATAAATGTTAGAAATATGTTTAAAAAAAAATTTGCCAAAAAACGTAGTTTAAATTGAGGAGGTTGTTGATAAATGAGCATGACAACTGGGTAGAGCAATGTATGATTTTTCGTAGCATTCATGTTCAGCGAAATGAGTTTCAGTTAAAACATTTTTCTACTTCTTATAAATGAATCTTTATTTAGCCGTATGCTAAAAAGTAATTTTTTCTTCATTAATAAAGAGTTCCTGAATTTAGCAGAATTTTCTCTCATTATTTTTAATAATATATTTTTACTTACTACCTAAAATAGTACGCAAAAAAATTTCTACAATTTTCGCACCCACTGAATAAATTTCGAAAATTTCAAAAGTTTTAAAAGCTTCCCGACACGACTAAAACTTTTTTTGTGATTTACAGAAATTACAGTGAGTTTCTTTCGCTAAACAAATTAAAGGAGCACCGTTTAGTAAAATTGAAATTTTAATTTATAAGCGCCACCCTAACATTCAATTATTGTAAAGACATGAAAATATGAGCAAACTTCTTTCTCTAACATTTTCTCATTTTGTCTGCGTTACCTTATTTCTCAAACAGGCTTAAAATTTGTCAAATAGAAAAATAATTTCTAGTTCAAATTTATGACTGTAGTTCGTAAGAGGCTGAACAACGAATGAAAATCTCCTAAATTTTCATTAGAAAAGTCTATTATTAATTTTTATCATCTAGAAAATTTCTACGTTTCCGATTTAAAATTATAAGCTTCATAATGCAGAGTTTTAAAAAAGATTGCTTTTCGAGGCCACAAGCCTTGAATTGTTCAGCTTCGAACCTTAAATTTTAAATCACTTGTTTTCAATTCTCTTAACAAATTTCAAAATGTACAATTTGTTCAGTTCTGGAGGTATGTTCAGTTCTAAATTGCACAAGTTTGAAGCAGGCTTCTGATTTTATATTGCACATACATTTCTCAAAATATTAAATAAAAAGTTATTCAATTTTAAGACTGGGAACATTTTAGGTAAGAAAATTTTCATGTTTGCTTACTCAGGAATGAGATTTTCAAAAATCGAAAGTTTCAAATCAACATTGTTCAATTTTTCATGGCTTTAAGGATAAAAAACATTAAAATTCTAAATGATTCACGTTTTGATCTTCGAAATCAGCAGAATTTGAAAAGTTGTTTTCATACGTCTTAAAAATTCAAGAGTTATCAAATGTAAATCTTCAAAATTGAACAATTCCAAAAAAAGAACATTTAAAATTATATCATATTAAAATATACCTTTCACCATTGAAAAATCTTCAATAGCAAATCTTCAAGAGATACATATTTCATAAGGATGTATCAACTCTATTATTTTTTAAATTCATGATTATTAATAAATATATTTTATGGTACTTGAAATTAAAGCATTTAGTTTTACTTGATAATTAGACAATTTAAATAACAAACATGTTATAAGCGTGATATTTTTGCTAGTCTTATGAATGAAAGGTTTAGAAAAAGTATTGTGTATTTGTTAATTGCTTTTACTTTGAAAAAAACAATCATTGTAATTGGCACTTGTATAGAGATTTTGCAATTTTTGAGGCTTTGGTTGCTAATTGGTTTAATTTTCGAAACTGGTGGATTGCCTAACAACTGCTTTAAAGGCATGTGACACAGTCAAATTCCTACATTACCGACCTCTTTTTTTCGGTGTACTAAATTTTTTTTGAACCATAGAACTTTT
>JAUMHM010000089.1:1877904-1913275 GCA_032362435.1 Melikaiella ostensackeni | reverse complement strand
AAAAAGAAGAATTGAAATCGGCTGAACGAGAGCGCCACACGGTGACGAGTCCTAAAACTTTTTGATCAAGGTGGTATAACATGAAATCTAAAAGATTTAAGTTCAAATTTCGTTGAGACAAAAAAGGGAAAAGGTAATGTATAGTATACAGAACGAGTGCCGGTAATTTTGTTCTCCGGTACCGACAGTGCATATACTTCGAATAAAAAAATCTATTAGAAATATTTCCTTAAAATACGAAGAAGATAAAAACAAGGAAACTACCAATCGTGGTACTGAGTTAATCCTATTTTTCGTAAGTTGTATAAATTCTCTAAGAATGTACGTGCTAGCAAAAATATAATTATTTTTAAAATTCTAAATAGCTGACAACATTGTTAATTTTTGCGAAACTAAATATACTTCAAGTAATTTCAATTAAAAATTTGATTTTTTAATCAAATTTTACACCATTTGTTCTACTTGACAAAAAAAGGGTTTTCAACAAAAAACTCGATTATCGTTATCAGTGTGCACAGAAAAAGTATTAAATATATTTCATTAGCTTTTTATTGTTTACGCATTTCGCATTCTCAATAATGAAAGAAGTTTTAATGGAGTCAACACAGCATTTTTATTGTAAATATTTTTCACATGACTAGGATCACAAAATTTTGTATCTGTATGAGTGACTAGAAAGTCATCAAATGTCGTTGAAATTACAACATTCACATTCTTCATAAGAAAAGTATAGGTACACATTGTGGTATGTAAAACAAAAACACTTAAGTAATATCCAGTTATTCAGTTGCATAGCTTAAAAGAAATTTCATTAAAAATCTTTCAACATTAAAAAACATGCGATTTGTAATTTTTGTCTTCCCCTGCTACTTTATTGACAGACGTGTATGCCCAGTTATACCCAACTACCCGATACATCTAAGTGAAGCGGAAGCTTCGCGTGAGTTCAACAATATTTATTTAATTTATAACATTTAATGTTTGGAAAAATTAACCTATAGCTAGACTAATTACACAGAAATCTGATAAGATAGATTTTAAACTTAATTTCTACATTTAACCTACAGGAGGACAATGTTATTAAAAATAATAAAATTACATTTCACAATGAAGGAAAAGATTCATAGGATCTTTTTTTTCCGCACAGAATCAGAGAATTTTTAAATGATGTTCTTACTTTGGGTCCAAAGACAGCTCATACTGGCTTGTTCTTTCTCTTCAACTACATTATGCAATTTTCGTCGGGTTAAGCTTTCAACTTTAACTTCTTTGCTCATAAATGGACCTTACTGTGGTCACCTCACAGGTGGCAAGTCTCTTTGCGGCTTGTCTCACCCATAATGAATTCTACGACCGAGATCCACAGAAAAACATTGGTGTAAACTTTGTTGCATCTCGTTTTAAGTGATGAAAATTTTCATTGTGCTTTCAACTGTTTTCGAATTTTAAATGTGCTGCAACTCAAAACTACACCGAATTCAGCGCAGTTTTGAGGATCAGCGCTCTTCTGTGTTGTTAGTATTTTGCGGTTTGGTTGAAATGACTTCAACACAAAGGTGCGAAAACCTAGAATGTTTTGATTGATTTTGTACCTGAGATATCTTACGGTGTATACGGTAAAACGCTAATGGACAAAGTCAGTAATAAGTGGGTTCGCAGAGAATGTGGTGTAGAAGAAACATTGATTCAAGGAAGTGAAAGAAATTTGCTGAGATGGTTTGTTCATGTTAAGAGAATGAATGAAGTACTTTGAATGAGGCAAGTGTATGTAGGTAAGGTAAATGGTAACTTACCCAAAGGTAGCCCGGAAAAGGTATGGTTGGAATGTGTGGATAAGACTCTAAGGCGAAGAGATATAAAGAGTTGTAGAAACACAAGAGCTTGCATGAAAACTTGTATGTATATAAAGGAAGCAAAAGATGTATGCAAGGATAGGGATGTATGAAGGACGATTATCTGTAAGAAGAAGAGTGACGCCTGAAACGAAAGATTTTGGATACTCATGGGCCCTTCGCTTAGTATCAATCAGTTTGAGAGCTTATGTGTGAATTGTGATGTATCATGACTCTGTGAAACTCTTCAGCTGGGGTGATTGCTAGAGAGAATGATCAGCGACACGTTCCGGAGCGGTGATGCGGGACGAGTGCGTCTTATGAATGAGCAATACGAGACTTCTAGATTGATCCAAAATTTTTCCTCTCTCCTACAGACCTCTCACTTACCCTTACCATATAAATTTCTTGATCCCTGGTAATATAAAGAGGATAGAACCGAACGAGTTACGCTTACTTTCAAATGGATTTGGCTTAATGGTGTGATAATAATCAAAAAATGGCTCATATAATTCATATGATAGCATGCCCTCTTTAAAATGAATCTTCCAACTTTAATTTCGTATTATTTTAATATTTCCCCACCTGTTCATCTTCCTTGAATATTATGATGTCAAAAGTTTATCTATGCACCTCGTATTGGTTTCCTTTAATATATTATTATTTCTCAATTTAATGTTGGTTTTACAAAAAAGGAAGGAAGTAGTGGAAAAATTGTTAAGTGAAAACAAATGATAATAATAAAGTATTCGTAGTTCTAATTCAACGATTTTTAATATCGCTAAGATTATATCTTTTTCCATGGGAAAAGAGTTGTGGAACGTCTTGACAATTAGATGTAGGGTAAGTGCACCGGTCTCCGGACACGTATCACAGTGTGCTTCGATTGTACTCAATCCAAAAGGTCAAGAACCTCTTTTTTTCTATTCTTATTAGTGCCATACCTCACGATCATTTTGAGACAAAAACGAAAAAGATCATAGGCGTCGTTTTTGAAAGAACTCAATTTGTTTTTTTGGGGGGGGGGGAGGGGGTGAATAAATATATTCTCATAGAACTAACACTGAAAGTGGTGAATGATTAGAATAAACTCTTCATTTTGGTAACAAAAAGAGGTTCTATATGTTAAACATCTTGCCATGCGTTTTTAATTTTTATCTTTCTCTGCTACTTTATTTACAGTAGTGAATGTCATAAACCTAAACCAAAAACTAAAGGTCTAACTACAGCTGGGGCTCCGTTATAGCTCTCTTAACATGATTCTATGAAATATTTGCATTTGAGTTAAGCGCGATGTAGAACATGATTTTTCAAATAAGTTACGTGTGATTTCGATGCGTTTTCTTAATGCCGATTCCAACGGTCACTTATTTTTACGATAGCTCGAGGGTTCTTCAGAACGAAACTTTTTCCATTTGGTTAAGGATACAATTTAATCTTTTTCCTTTGATAATGAAGGGTAATGCATTCAAAGAAGCCTACCTGCAAATATTAGGGTAGGTGTGCCAAATCTCGCCCGCTTGAATTTCTCAGCTCCTATGGTCGGGTTTGCAATGCCGGTTCGTGGTGATTTTGAGTTACTATAGATTAGTAATGATGTTGATGGTGGCATTTTTCTGTCATTGGGATACATCAGAAGTTTTTGGGGACGGCAAGTTCTCGCAGACAGTAAAAATTTATATTTTCATTTACATTTCCTTAGGTGACGAAATTAGGAACACTTTTTTCAGGCTTCCACTTTTCCAGCTTTTCGTATTTGTTTTATTATCTCTTATTGATTTTATATATTTGGATTTTGCAAATGCTTAACATGTGAACAAATATTTGAAAAAATGCATGTCCATTGGCAGCTCGAAATAGTAGATTGCATGATAAGTGAGAACAGCAGGCTTTTTTGCAAGCGTGAGCGATGTTTCGGAAACGAGTAGTAGTGGCGAGGAAAATAAATTTAAAAAACTTAAATTTAATCAGGTTTTAAAACAAAAAATTTTATTTCTTCCAAATCACTTGAATATTAATATTATATGACTACTACTCGCTTCTGAAATATCGCGGGAGCTTTTGAAAAAGCCTACTCAGTTCGCACGAATCCCGCACACAAGTTTTCATAGCAAAATTTCGGAAAATTGTTTTTCATGGATCTCTGGAAAATGCAAAATGGTGCTTTTTCGAGTCGGTAAAATCACGCATTGAAAAATTGTATGAAAAACAATTAAAATAAATTTATATCAGTGAAAATTCTTTCAGGAGAATAGTAGTCCAGCATGTGTGTACGCGCGCACTTGTGTATGTGTATCGTTTAATATTTATTTACTTACCTTTTGTATCAAGATAAATTTCATCCAAGGCCGTGTCCAAAAATTTTCGGATTTCTTCAGTTGTAAACACTTTGGCTTTGTTAGGCTTATAACCCCGAGAGTTGTTACTTAACAAAGCATTTAATGCTTTTTAGTTTTCGATGATGACACTTTCGTAAATTTTGATGGTTTTCTTCAATTTCGAGTAAATGGACTAAACTGTTGTTGGTGCGAAATTTTCACGGAGGTCCCCAAAACACGCAAGCAGGCAATTTTCGGAGGTGATGCATTTATTTGCCGAATGCCAATCGGCGAATTCTTTGTAAGTTGTGTTATACAATTCTCTCGAATTTTTCGGCAGTGAGTCTTTTACAATCTCTTGTTTTTTCTGCCGCATCTCGAGTAGTGTGCACTGAATCTCTTTTCATCACTTGACATTTTATGCACAAAACGAAGTGAATTTTTCATTAAAAATCGGCATTTCGTCAAATTGTGAGGCTGGAATGATCAACAGAACAGGGAACTGACAGAAGTTGAAGTCTTTAGGAAGTCTAGGGTCCGTAGATCATTTAGAGGCTTTGAATACAGTCAGTTCGCTGTTCTGCTGATCGTTCTAGTCTCACAATTTGACATAAGTGACGAATGTTGACGATATTGACAAATAATTCACTTCGTTTTGTATCTGAAGAAAATACTTGAAGGACCAATGATCAATCGTTTGCAAAGACGCAGCAAATGAGGAACGAGAACCAGCAGCATGTTCACAGTGTTTTGTTCGATGCGGATTGCAAGTTGATGCCGGTTATGAATTTATCACTGTGCTTTCGAAATCATTCGAGATATAAATTGTATCCGAATCAAGATACTTGGATTCATTTATTGTTAGTTAGAGAATACAGGAATGTGAATAGAAAAGTATATTTTTATCCTGTTTTGCGCTGTAGTATACGTTATGTTCAAATATTTCTTTTATTTACAAGTAATCAATATATTTAAGGTGACTAATAATAATTAGTTAGAAGCTGAAAATGCTTTTTTTAAATGTAAACGTTAATTTTTCTGTAGATGCTCGCATAACCTGACATCCTAATCACGATTTTACTTGAACTTCCATATATGTGCGAATACCGATTTAATCGTTCTGCTTTCTAATTCTATAGTCGATCATATGTCATTCTCAAATTTTTTATGTTACATGATGTAATTTCAGACTTTTCATCATATCAGAGTGATGTTTATTAAAAAATTGTAACTGATGAGTAGAGTCTGCTTCTTTTCACGTGAGTATTCGCTTTTAAAATACATAATAAAACAAAAATACACGAATAATATAACGTAATATCGAGATGAATTCAAATTCAATAAACTTTTGATTTGTGTATGAGGAACATCGATACGTTGATTTGGATACTTTGTTTTGATACTTTAGTATCGACACTTTCTTGCTCGATACGTATCGGAATCGCAATGATGGTTTATAAAGTATCGATACTTTTGGATCGATTTTTTCAAGTATCGCTCATCACTAGCGCCTAGGGCGTGCGCCTGTCCGATCTCACGTTTTACGCTCGGTCTTTGTACATACTTCCCCCTCATTTATGCATAGACCTTTCAAATTTTAAGGTCAAAACATCAAAAACTGTAATTGGGTAATTTTGAGTTTACTTTTTTGAAGCTCCTTCGGCTTTAATGAATATACATTCTCATTATGTGTCTAGCGCTTCTCGCTCGATTGAAATATGTTCAAAATGTAAAATTTTCTATATTATGTTGAACTCTATTATATTAAATATATGTGTTATAAATTTCTGTACCTCGGATCCGTACTGCTTATGCAGAAATTGCAAAATGAAGTACAAATTTCATTTTAAATCATTATTTTAATATTTGATTCTCATTTTGAATCAATCTTTATCCACAAAATGGAATTTTTTATTTGAATAACATTTCTCACGATTAAAACAAAAATGATATGTGTCTTATCAACAAATAGTTCGAAGGAAATTTGTAGATCTTTTGGAGATGAACAATTTTTCTTGTTAACATTGTTTCGTATCTCGTAAAGTTTCGCTGTGAGATGGAATTCTTAATTTTTAATAACATTTTTTTCGATTAAAACCAAAACTGTATGCGTCTTATCAACAACCGGTCTGACGCAAGTTTGTAGATTATTTTGATAATTTTTCTCCATAACGCTTTTACGTATCTTGCATAGTATGAATGGAAAATAGAGTTCTTCATTTTTAAAAACATTTTGCACCACAGTTTCAGTTATCATCGCTTAAAATGGTGAATAAAAAGGATAGAATAAATCTAGAGATAAAAATAGGTCCACAGAATAAAATAAAAAATCTGAAAGAAATATAAGTCACTGTTCTGGGTTAATTTGGACAATAATTGTTCGTGAATTTGGTATCAGGAGTTAGAATTATGGCTTATAAGACAATGTATAGAAGAAAGAAATGATGATACAGTTACATAACTGAAATGAAGTTGGTTCATTAAATATTGGTAATTACCATAATTAATTTTAGAAATGATCAATGCATAATAATTTCAAGAGGGACTGTATATTTTCGAGAGTATTGCTTCATTTCAAAGTTTAATTATACGACACTTTTATATTTTCTTACATCAGTAAAAAAAACTGCGTACTAAAACGCAATAAAGATAAGTTTTTTCAATGCTATTTCATGTCTTGTTCCTAAAACGTTTTGAACATTTAGGTGGTGAATTATTACGCATTGCAAGAATTTGAAATTATCATCCTTTGCGCCAGGCGCTGAAAACATGCTCATCACGTGTACGCAAATACTATATTTTTTTATGACTCACAAACTCTTGATGTTAACCTTCCAATTAACAAAAAAAGACACATATTTTTCAAAGTGCTGTATCGCTTGATCGGCTAGGCACCCGAATGAAAAAAGTCCCATTGAGATCCCACTGAAATCCCGCATAAGGTCCCGATCTGGGTATAAAACAAATCCACACTAGAACAAAGTTCGAAAAAAATATAATTGATTTTTTGTAGTATTTTTGTCCCGAAAATTATTCAGGACTTGTGAAGTTTCAATCAAAAAAATTAAATGGGACTTTTCCGGGACCTTAGTCCTAAAAGAGTCCTACTCAAAAAAAAATTAAGTTGGAATTTTTCGGTACTTTTGTCCCAAAAATGTCCTGGAGTGACGCACAGTAGGATAAAATAGAAAAGCGGGGTTCAAAATAACTTGTAGATGGCAATTCTTAACCGATCTATGATTTTTTTCAGAAAAATTTACCATTAAATTTCGAAGAGGTTCATGTAGCCTGATTAAATTTCTCTTGTTCAAACTTTTATGTTAATGCAAATAGTGAAAAAAATCGATTTTTTATTTTTCCTGGTTTATCTTCGCGAACAAATTCTTTTATACTCAGCATCGCTGGAATTAATGCGCGGGGGTAGTTAAAAGCCAAGAATTATTTTCGCGTTGATTCAATTGTTATAAGAAAATTAAATTAACAAATAGTCTACATGATGGATTTGTCGTTTGCAAAGTACATTTTTGTGTTAAAATTACTTGCTTTCATCGGTCAAATGGTACTCGATCATAGAAAATTGTCATCTGATATTGTTTATTAATTTTATAAACAAATTTCTTGAACAAATGCTGAGTATGTACGTTTGAAGGCAGAAAGAAATCGTTTTTTCTTTCAACTTTCCCCAAATTATGTCACCAGTGATGTTAAATAATCGAAAATTGTCATCCAAAATTTTTAAATAATTTTATAAACAAATGAACAGTGTGGATATTTAAAGACAAAAGAAATAGTTTTTTCTATTAATTTACCTCAAATTATGTCGCCAGTGATGCTTAATGATGGAAAATTATCATCTGATATCTTTTATCAATTTGATAAACAAATGTTCAGCGTGGACATTCAAAGACAGAAAGAATTCTTTTTTCTCTTAATTTTCCTCAAATTATGTCGCCAATGATGTTTATTTATGAGATTTCTCCACCGATATTTCTTGTCAATTTTGTAAACAAATGATATAAACAAATTCTCAGTACGGATGTGTGAAGGCAGAAAAAATGCGCTTTTTCGCTTTTTTTGAGACATATGGTCACTAATGTTTCGTGATGTAAATTTGATAATAAACGAATTTTATGAATACACTGGAACCTCGATTTATTTGCCCTCAATTTATTGTCTTCCTAGAATGTCTGCCGACTCGCAATCTGTGATGAGGGGTCGAAGACGCCGAAAGAGGAGATCGCAGCCGGCTTCGCATTCGTGGATAGGGAGGTCCGAGGGGCTGAGAGAGAGAGGCGTGCGTGCTCAGCGAAGTTGCGCAGTTCCCTCTGACTGCTTACATCGTAGAAATTCTTGTGAGAGCCTCATGGTCATAGCAGGCAACACCCGAGACTCGAACTAAATCGAGAATTCAGTGTGTATGCTAAGTGCGGACGTTTAGTGTTAGCGAAGATTCGTTTTTTTTCGAAATTAGCCTCAAATTATGTTGCCAGTGATGTTTAGTAATTGTTGTTCCTTTCAATTTTTATGATTTAGTATTTTTAGGAATTGTTAAATATGGAAATTGCTACAGCAACAATGAGTCTACATATAGCATATGTTTATGAAATCAATAAAAAACATTGCATGTCGAATTAACATCACGAAACATTACTGACCATATAAGTCAAGAAAATTTTGGCGAAAAAGCGCATTTTTTCTGCCTTTACATATCCGCGCTGAGAATTTTTTCATATAATTTGTTTACGAAATTAATAAAAGATATTGGTAATTGAATCTTATAAACTAACATCAATAGCGACATAATTTAAAGAAAATCCATAGAAAAAACCATTCCCTACTGCCTTTGAATGTCCACGCAGTACATTTGTTTATAAAATAATTGAAAGATTTTGGATAAAAATTTTCAGGAATCACGAGATGATAAGCGACGGAGCATTTCTTCATAAAACCGCGGAGCAGGCGACCGAAATCCTGAACCTGGTTGATAACATCAGAAGTGAGGGAAGTACATTAATCCAACAAGACTCCTCACTTTTAAAAGTACGAGTGAAGAAAGCAGAGGTCAACAACTTCTTCGAACAGCTCCTTGACAAAAAATGCGCGGAATCTCTTGCAGAAATGTACTATAAAAGATCAGTCCTTGTTGATAAGGTTAACGTTTGCTTGCCTCAAATCATCTGGACTCAATTTAGTCACAGAGGGTTTCATTTTCGTGCAACAGGACGGGGTCCTTTCCACCTTGGCATATCGTAGCCACATTTTGCGTCAAGAAGTTCTCAGCGATAGGTGAAGAGCGTGTCATGTACACTCTGAGCACAGTGAGGGAAAAGAAATGAGAGAAGAGGTATCGAGACCTCATACTGGAGCTGCGGCGAATATTCTGAAAATATTTGGTTAAAATGATTGTCCTTGTGATGATGCTCTCGGAAGACCGAAGTCATCTCTGGTTGGTAACCTCGAAGCCACACTCGCTCCGGCTCCCAGAAGAACTGCGGTAAATCACACCCATGGCCACGCCTCACAACCCCGAGATGGGCGGCAACATGGTACGGTGGAATTACGATGAAGGGCCGGCGAAACCCTCGTGAGTCCTAAGGACACGGAGCGACTCAAGAATGACAGATCTTGGCATCCAACTCGCAAGTGCTTTAGCATTTTTCTGGCACGCAGATATGGCTTCAAAGTTACGAACCAGTGACCCTTTGTAGGCTGTCTGAATGACTCCTGGAACTAACCAAACTGGTTCTTCGCACCCATATCGATGAGGCATAAGTTATCATCGGTCTACTGACTACCGTATATAACCTGTAAACCATCTTGGGCCTGAGTCCCCAGGTTTTTCAATTGCGCCTCTGCAAGACCAAAAGGCTGCTTTGGCCTTTTTTACCACCGCATTAACATGCAGTTTCCAGGTTTATTTAAGATGAAAATCACGTCTAAATACTGAGCTAATGTGGAGAATTCGACCTTTCTGCCATATGATTTAGGTTTCCTGAGATCAGGCAGTTTCCTCCGTCTCGTTCAAACCACAATTTCAATTTTATCTCAACAATGCTGAAAGCATTCTGCATGATTGCAACCAGAGTACCCTCATGTTTGCCTGTTACTAGATTAGCAAGGACATCTACTATACATAACCTTGTGTGTAAAAACCTGACTCATTCAACCTACGAATCAAATCATCAATAACGAGTGCCCACAGGGTGGAAAATAGATCTCCTCGCAGCGAACATCCTCTTTTTACCTCCGCTCTCACGTTGCAATCGTGGAACGACGATTGGACAATACTGTCGCAGAACATAGATTGCATCTACCTATATACGGTGGTAACTGTACCATGTTCCTTCGCGAAACTCAATATAGATTCTGTAGGGGTTTTACTAAAAGCACCCTCTATGTCTAGGAACACTGGAATTGCTACATCTCTTGTTAAACACGCTTTTTGAATGCGAGAGGTGAACGCATGAAGTGCGTCAACGGTGGGTTTGCCTTTCTGTGAGGCAAATTGATTACCCTGAATGGGTTTATCCGGTAACATTTCCTCCTTTATATGAAAATCGACCACCTTTTGTAGCTTTTTCAACATGAAAAAAGTAAGGCTGAATGGTCTAAATGATTTGCCCACATAGTATGTGTCTCTCCCCGGTTTCATCATAAAGATTGCTTCGACCTTCTTCTGTGCCTAAGAGGTATATCCCATAGCTATGCATGCCCTAAAAGTGTTACACAATGGTCTCATTCAATATTTACTTCCTCCGAATCATAGCCGGGAAAATGCCATCATCCCCAGCGGCCTTAAATATGTCGAACCGCCGATCGACCCAGCTAATTTTGGATTGTGTTATTCGGCTTGCCACCTCTCAGTCACCTCCATTGGCTCTATGACCCGAATCATCGAAAGAATTCGGCCTAACAGCCGCTTCCCCCTCCTACGACTGGTGGTGAAGCTCGGAACCAGGGAATTGCACCTGCAGAAGGTCCTCAAGGGTTTCGCTAGCCGTCTCTGTTGTGTCACCTGTTGGTAACCTCAATGCCCTCAGTTGACATGTAGGAGATTTTTTTTAACCTCTCCGGAGTTTCGCAGTATCAGGTACATTTTGAATCCCCTGACAGTGCCCCATTTATGAGTTTCTCATATCCGAATGTATTCCATTACTATATCTTGCTATACCAATCTCATACGAGCCCCAGTTTCCATTTTTTCGGGCTCTATTAACTAGTCTCCTAGTTTCTTTTTTTGAGGTCTGAAGTCTATTATTCCACCAAAGAGCTTCCTTGTCCTGTTTCCTAATATGATCAGACTTGTCAGCTGTCAGAGAAAAACATATAAGCCCTTTGATTTCAATCACCACTAGATCTTTAGTACAGAACCTATGTAAGCTGATATAATCAACATCTCTCCGGACGTAGATTGCTACCGTAGGGTTCTCATTAGTTCCATTGTAGAATATAGAGCCACATTGTTCCACCACAATATGCCTGCTTAAGACAGCCGACACAGTTTTACAGTGGTGTAGGTTTATTTGGATAAAATTCAAATCTGAGGAGCTTGCGCTGTTTATTCGAGAACCAGCGTCTTTTTGTGGGTGTTCCGAGGGTAGCTCAAGTTCTGCTGCCCTTGTAATATCCTTCGGTTTATAAAAAATTTTCATCTGAATCCTTCTTATCCCCAGATATCATCTACAGTCAATCTTCTGGAGGCTTCCGACCACTGAAGGATCCGCAATAAAGAATAACTGCGTCGACTCAGTGACGTGTTCAACATTGACAATATCCCACTCCCCTGTTTTTATAGTGGGGTTCTGGGCTGCCAATCTCTTTAGGATCGACAACGGTTCCTCGAAAATTCTGGGTATCTAAGCGATAAACTTGGGAAGCTTGGGAAGGTTCTTGGAATCGATGGTTTTTATTCTTGCACCTTCCCACAGTTTCAAACCACCAACGGTTTCGATGAGCCGTGCTCCAGACATCTCGTCTGAGCAGATGATGGTCAGTGAATTATTCTCAAATCAGCGGTCTTGAAACCTCGGAATAAAGTCGCGAGCGATCTGAGTCTTGGGGGCTGCTTCAATAGCCATTGCTTGTTCTGAGTTTGAATTCCTCTTGCGGGAAACCCACAGAAACAATAGCCAACTTCAGGTGGCTTTGAAGAGCGAGACTTTGTGAGTTACCTGGGTCAACAACCCTACCCCACGGAAGTTCAAGGCCTCCTCACCGCTGCCAGATCCGAACGCTGCAATCCCTAGGGCAGGGAAATTTAATTCCCGACCGTAGGGATAACCGAATCCAAGCTTTCCGTAGAGAAAGAATTATTTATTTGTTCATTTATCTATTTATATTTGTTAGGAATATTATTTATATAATGTACTTGAACACTTTTAGTGAAGAAACAATTTTTTTCTGCTCTTGAGCTCCTCATCCAAGTATTTATTTATATAATTTGTTAACAACAACCATCTATATTCTTAAGCTAATTACATATGTTCCGTATGTATGCTTGGTTTGATCGAGCTATACGGCAACTATGTTAAAGTCTTTTCTTCGTCGATAAAAAATTATATTCTCAAAAAGTCTGATTTTTCCACATTATTCATTTACAAAAAAAACAAGGATCGATTGGAACATAACGATTAACAGACGTTCCTGTTCATTTCATAATTAATGAGAAAATTCATGATTGGGACCACTGTACTGCAGAGCGTAGAAAAATACTGGAAACCTTGGCAAGAATCTGCATTCTATTTAAATTTAAAATATAAAAAATAATAAAAATGAGAAAAGTTTGGCTATTTAGACCCCATATGCTGGAAACTTTTCATTTAATATGATTTTCTTCAGAGATGGCTCAAATTGAAGCTTTTGGTATGTTGATTTGAGATAAAAAATGAAATTTGCTGTAGTTCACTTTTCTTTTTCCGATATAATTCGCTCAAAAAATAAAAAAAAGAATGAGGCACATTTGGTTCGTTAGGCCCCTATTACTTTTCTTCGTTTGACGAATCATTTAGAAGAATCGTGAAAAATAATGATAAAAAGTATGAGACTTTATCAATTTTTGCTTAAAACATAAATTACCCAAGCATCTCAAGGTAAAATAATAAAACACGTGCAAGAGCGAACCTTCTGTTAAATCACGTATGTGATACTGATAAAAATTTCCATATCAATGAGCCCCGCAATAATTCATATATGCGATTAATAAAGTATCTCAGTACAGTATAAAAGTATACACGAAACATTAAAAGGGTCATTAGTTATGCTGTTCTCAAAATTCTGCGTTAATCAGTTTTTCGTACATTTTGAAAAAATGAGGATCCTTCATAATCTGGTCTTAACCTTGATCGTTATTCTTAATTCTATTGGTAAGTAAATAATAAATAAATATCATATTTTTCCTATTTGAGTATAATAATTAGACAGATTTTTAGGACTCACTTATCACATAACTTTATCAAATTATTCTATTTTTATTTTTGAATTTGATTTTCAAAGCGCACACAAGTATAGAAGGATATCACATAATATGTACATTACAAAAACAAGAAAAAATAATAAAATTCTAATATTGAACTTTTTCATTTGTCACGTTTTAATATATGAGCATATCCGCGGAAAGTGTCATTCTCCTGTCATAATCGCTTTATAGGTAAACCTACACTTAAAGGACAAGTTATGTTGCACGCAAATATACAGACAGACTCCCCGAAAAAGGGACAAAAGCTTACAGTTATTGTAGGAACACTCATGAAAAGATATAGATAATAATAGTTAGACCAAATCCCAAAAAGATACCTATATAATATTTGTTACCAGTTACAAAATGAATGCTTTACATGCTCACAGCTTTTCTGCGCAATGTTTGAAAATTCTAAGAAAAATCACGATAGTTCGGTAGAGCATAGGCTACTGGAATTTCATGGATTTGATATTTTGCTTTGACTTTCAACTCAAGCAAAAATATCTCAAAGTGGTGTCACTGTTTCCACGATTCAAATGCTCTCTTTAGCATATACGTGGGTGTTGAAAGTGCGTGCAGCTACCCAGGTAAAATATCCTTCGATGTTTTATTAGATTTAGGCGCCAGACAGACACCACATAAAGGAAAAGGATATGCTGCTAAAATTGTGTGCTTCTAACACATTCGGGTATCGAAAATTTTTAATTTGTCGAAAAAGTGTCCACTCCGTCATCGTACTTTACTCTAGGACTTTTTTAAATATGCTTTTCTATACTCACGAAAATTAAACAGTATGTTGGGCCTAAAAAGTTTGTTATGGAGCTGTGATGATTGCGCGCAACAAGACTGGATCAAATTTTTACTAATTTTGCTGTATTTCGGCGGCCAAAAAACGTCTCCGCAAGGAATATGATGTGCCTCAAAGATCATGTGTATTTAGTAAAGAAAAAAACACAAAAATATGCATATACATAGCTTTTCTTTAACAGTTACCGGTGAAACTAAAATTTCTTCATACAAATACTGCATTTCATTGAAAGGAGTAACTTTGTTTCAGAATTTTCTTCCAAAAAGCTAGAAAATCTTGAAATATTACAAAAATTAGGCGAATAATCGAAGAATGTAACCTGCTTCTATAGAATTACTAGTCTAAAAATATTTTTCAGAACAAAAAAATTTTTATCTTTCATTTATGAATTCACTCAAACTCACTAAATGTTATGCATTCAATTAAATTTAAGGACGCATTAATTTCAATATTTTGTGCGAATTGCGCGCATGCTCAGAAATATCGACCAAAGTGAAAAATACGTTTTTATATGTATCTAGAATGTAGGAAAAAAGTTTGAAAAGTTCACTTCAAGATTTGTCTTAAAACTTTTTTTTTGTTGAAAAAATGACACTTCTGGGGATATATCCATATACATATAATTGCGTTAAGACCATATCCATATCATATAACTAATTTTTTACCATTGACCTCAAAATTAAATGTAGTTTCTCTAACAATACCGTTTCACGGCGTAGGCAAAATTTACGACTGAAAATAATTTACAAAACAATTTTCTAATGTCATTAATGCTTAACTTATCGAAAATGAAAATTATTTTGACAATATTTCAAAGAACTTACACTGTTAAAAATTTCTATTGTATTTTCACAATAAATGTAATGTAAGTTTATTGCCAAAACGTAATGTTATTTTACAATGCATGTTCTGCACACGGAATTATGAGAAAAATAAAAGTTTTCTGCATATATGGTTTCTATTATATTTTTATTAAAAATAAAAAATCGCTGGTCTAAGCGTTTGATCATACATAAATCAAGAATGAAGTATGACGTTTAGGTGAACAATACCCAAAAACGCCTTCTAAAAGTGAAAATGTCCTACTTGATAAATTGTTTTTAGGTTAGGTATGTAACTTATTCAATTTTTTAATGATTTGTCTATTAACGAAGATTCTTGATACAATCAGCATATTAAGCAAATGGTATTTCACGTTATTTTCATTCAAGATACTTCAGTAATAATTCATAAAATGTTTAAACTATATTTGAAGAAAAATATATTCGGATATTACAATACTTGTATTATATATTTATAACTAATTTATTGCAATTTTTCGTTACAATTTGGTGCTCGCAATTTCACAATACAATTTGTATTGTAAGGTATTGTAAAATCACAAAAATTTTCAACAGTGTATGGTTTCAATTTTTGAAACAATGATGCTCTGCCATCCTCCGTGAAAAGTTATCGAGTTTTTATTAGCTCTACTTTTCTGCATAGAGAAAATTTTCAAACGAAAATTAGTTTATAAATTCTGCCTCAAATAAGAAACGCCACTCCTTCCATGAATACCAATCGGGAGAATGTTCGATAAAGAAACTAAACACACTATTTCGAAAAAGTTTTCAGAGCAAAAATTATTTTTGAGGGATACATTTTATCAGAAAAATGAAATTATTTTATATACATTTTCTAATAGTTCACAGAAGATTTTGAAATAAAAATTAGCTTATAAGTTTCAAATTTTATAAAAACCCTTCTGCGTATATCAATCAGGAAAGAATTCGAATGAAAAACAGTAACAAAATATTTCTACGTCAACATTAATGCAAAAAGTAATTTTATTCTCCATTACACAGAAAATTTCAGCAAGTTTCCCTAACTTACATATTTTTACATAACTGCCTGCTCGGCTGAACCCACTCAAATTATTAATATTTGAAAAAATATATATATACTTTCAAGAAAAAAATGGAATCAAAATTTTTTTTTTGAACGCCTTTTTGATTTTTGTTTTGTTTTTGAATTAAAGAAGAAAGTCCTATAAATTATACGGTCTACCTGTTAAGATCATTGAAATTTAATCAGCGGTTTTGGAGATATGGGGTTTAAAGAAAAATCTTCTCAAAATTCAAGATCCTCTAACTCCCTACATTTTGAAAATTTTGGGAAACTATTTCAACCATAAGCTTTACTCACTCATCATTCAAATTTCACTAAGTTTGATCAAAATCGCTAGAACCCCTACAACTCTGAATTTCAGGAAATAGATTGACCTATCAATAACTACTTCGTATATTTCATAAATCTCCACAATTCACTACTTTAGTCAAAATGAACTATAGCGATTTTAGTCCAAAAAAAATTTACGTTCATTTTGGTAGATTGCAACCGACTATACGGAATAGAATCGAATAATCGAATTACGCTTTTACTATTCCTAATACTTTTTGACAATACAAATTCATAAATATTTTTTGTCTTTTCACAGAAATTTCATCAGGTATGCCGCCCAGAACGAGGGACTTTCTGAGACGTTTTGGGATGCCTCCTGGAGATGCGAATCCTCAAGGTAGTTCTCGTTTGCAAAAAAAAAAAAACAATCCGCAAGTAATAAAGGAATCATTTCCTGACGATGAAAAAAGACGCCATAGATTACATAAACCCAATTTTTTATAAATTTGGGACACTTTCTTTGACGAGCAGATTGATTGATAATTCTGTACGTATGGAAGAACGCTAAGAAAAAGTCGTCTGCAGACTATAATTTTAGTCCAATGATCATGAACTCAAACTTTTTTTCAGGCAGATTTTATCATATTCTGAAAATAGTTTTGATGAATTTGAAACACACTGATTTGTAATGAAAAATTTTCATTTCTGGGATTTTATAGCCTCAGGCTGAAAGCCTTATAAGGTAAATGTCCCAGTTTGGGCGAGTGACCCAGTTTGGGCGAATGCTCAGATACTATAGGTAAATCCGTGGCAATCTTGGAGTTAATGACACAAGCAATAGTTTAATCACATTATAGAATGGATTGAATATATCTTTGATATAGGTGTTATGGTCATTTTATTATTTATTCATATTGTTTAAACGTTACATACTCACGCGCGTTGTCATCTGCGACCGGTCGAGCACAACGTTGCTCTCGGCTTGTTATTTCGGAAGTTGACACGATGAGTTGTTTTTCGTCTCAATTGTGCTTGAAAAATTTTGTGGTGCGAGTGTTTCATTGATAAGTAAGTAATAATATAAGTTTTCCAAATGGGCTCGTCAATATAACTCAAAGTTAATGCATAATTCGTTTATTTCCTGCCTCCCTAGTACGGCCGAAAAACGGTTGCAGGAGTTTGGGCGAGTGTTTACAAACAACAAGGTTACATAAAAACTATGCGTTTTTTTTAGATAACAAGCACACTATCTCAATTTTTAAAGCTTTCTCCTGTCATGACGCGTGTTTTTTCATTCGTTTGTGTTGAATAATTGATAAAAATGTACGCGAAACGATGACAGTGACAATGTGACAGTCATTTTTTCCCGCCCTGTTCGCCACAGCGTGAATTTGTTCTCAGTATCAATCACGATATCCCACCACTGTAGGAAATCAAACATGGCGTCGCTCGCCCAAACTGGGTCAGAGGAAAAATCCATTCGCCCAAATAAGTTCATCGGAACAGCATGAAATATTTTCCATTATTTAATAAAAATTGTTTGTCTATGTCGATAAGTAGACAAAATGTTGATGAAAAAATGTTTAATCTGTGCGATATTAGGAACTTGTTTCGATTCATAAGATTCAAAATACTTTTACAAGCAAAATACGCTGCACAAATCCTTACACTCACCCAAACTGGAACATTTACCTTAGTTTCGATCAGGTGTCCGACTGCCCGTCTGTCCATCAGTCGCACTTTTTTCTCACCGATAGGATAGGAGAGAGAGGGGTTGGTGGGAGCGGGAGGGGGGTGAGGTACAACATCTGTAAAGGCTACTTCAACCTTTTTAATAGGGGTGCAATTTCTGAAAATGGATGCGAATTTTCGAAACTTTCGGGAACTTACGGGAATTTTTAAAAACTGTGAGACTTATGGAAATTTTTTAAAATTGATAGAAATGTTTGGAAATGTTTGGAACTTTTGGAAACTCATGGAAACGTTTAAAAATGGACATAAATGTTCAAAACTTTCGAAAATTTGTGGGAATTTATGTAAGTTCTTTCAGCTTTCGGAAATCTAGGAAACTTTTGCAGGGTAATAGAAATTTATGAAAGTTTCAAAGCTCGTCAAGTTTTATTCAGGGTTGAGAATTCCTATCGCATTTCTGAAGTAATGAATGGTCTTTTCCCAACTTAAAGACCAAACTGCAGGAGGCCGGTGCTCTCCTCAGTACGCAATACAAACCGATCATAACTCCTTGGGTTCTGGCTTTGTTTTCATACTTTCTTTTGAATGACTGCATTCTGGTGGGACTGACGATATGAATGAATACAGCACCTCATTGCGATTTAGATGCTTACTTTGGATATGATTTCATACTCCTGAAACACATTTATCACATCAAGTTGATAGTTGAGTGTAAACTTCAAATAATCGACGATACAAAGAATAATACAGAATAGGGTTGGATAGAAACTTCTCTTGACGAAAGGCATACCCTCAGAGAAGTCTCAGGCGATAAATACAGACTGCGCGTTTGGAATGCTAGAGGTGTAAATGATCTTAAGGAGAAGGAATTGCGGAATACAATGCGCGTGAGGAAGCTTCATATTTTATGTGCACCTGTAAGAAAGCAAACGGGATGTGAGATGAGAAAGATTGAAAATGGACTGGTACTATTGTCAGGAATAGATAATGAATCACATGGTAGCCAAGGAGTCCGCCTGATTATGAATGAGAGAGCAAAACAGCATGTCAAAAAATGTGAATGTGTATGTCTTAGATTATTATGGTTAAGAATGAAAGTGGGAATCAGGAGGCTATTTATTGTAGCATGGTACGCTCCAGCTGATGGTGATAGAAGTGATAAAAAATGTCTTCTGGGATTCGTTAAATGATATTCTAGGTACTCACGATCCTGGAAAAGAATCGTCCGAACGGTAGCGGGAAGGAATTGTTCAGCTTAAGCTTACAAAAAAGACTTGGTTCAGGCATAAAATGATGCGCATATATACTTGGTGCAGAGGCGGAAGTCACAGTATGATTGACTTTCTTGTAGTGGTTGAAAGATTGAGGGGGCTGGTAAAAGGTACAAGGGTTATGAGAGGTTCTGGAAATAGAACAGGCAGAACGTAGAACCTCATAGTTTCAAAAAAAAAACCTAAGTCAAGGATGGGAGAGAAGGAGACTTAATAATAAGTCGAAGCCGACGCAAGTTGAAATGAGGAGTTTGCCGAAATCAGAAGAGCAAATAGTATATCGTGAAAAGGTGAATATAAATTTATATCATAGAGAAGACTAGAAGACAGAATTATGCAATAAGAATGTAGAGGGTGCATCGATAATACTACGAGATAACAACTTCAAGAGTGCAGCTGAAGTGTACGGTGCTACTATTGTAGGAAGAAAGGCTGGAGATGCTTGGTGGAATGATGAAATTCACGTGGCTGTTGATAAGAAAAAGCAAGCGTACTCGAAAAAGCTGATGTTGAAGGTCTTAACGATGCGAAGAGGACTAGACTAGAAAATGTTCATAGGAATAAAAATAGGAAATTTAAGACACTAGTAAAAAAGCGAGGACGAAGTCAAAACGCAAGAAGATAAAAAAAACGCAAAATGATTTTAAAGCAAATTAGAAATCATTCTGGAAATGGGTAAAAAAATAAGGAAAGGAAGTACTAGCGCTGAGTTAATCGGAATTTTTGGATTTTTCCATGAAATTGTGTGGAGGTCAAGCTATGCAGCATAACGACTGAGAGACAGAAGAGGATACATTAGACAATACCGTTGTCGGTGGTGAAACAAGAATCGATATCCGCGACATCATATTCGCAAGTAATAAACTAAAGAATGTCAAGGCTGCTGGTGTGGATGGTATTAACGCTAAAATCCTTAAGAGCAGTGGCAGATATTTATTTGCGAGGCTGAGCGAATTTATGAATATGTGTGCTGAGAACGGTGAAGTCTTAAGTAATTGGCTAAAGGCGATTATCGTTACGATGTTCAAGGAGAAGGGTTAAAAATGTGACTGTACTATTTATAGAGCGATTAGACTACCAAGTACCTAGGGCGAAAGATTTACCGAAATACTCACTGGTAAGATCATGGTAATAACTAAAGCAAGTATTTAGGGAGTCCAGTGGGGATTCATGGCAGGGAGATCATGTGCAGATCAAATATTTAGCTTGAAATGGATCATAGAAAAAAGTTTGAGAAAAAAAAGCTTCATGTGCATTTGTTGATCTGGAAAAAGCTGTCGATAAGGTGGTTAAAACTAAACTTTGTTAAGTCCTGGAAGAGTATGGAGTGAATGGTTTTTTTCTAAAAGCAGGAAAAGCAATATATAATGGTAGTAAAGCGATTGTAAGAGTGAATGGATAACTGAGCGATTGGCTTCATATTAAGCAGGTCGTTAGCTAAGGCTGCGTTATGTCCTCCTGTATGTTTAATATATACACGGACAAATGTCTAAGAATGGCTCTCCTAGGCGAAGAAGGTGTTTACCTCGGGACAGTGGAAGTGCATGGACTGGCATTTGCAGATGATAAGATTGTTACGGCAGAATCAGTTGATGATTTGCAGAGAATGGATCTGATGATGACGATGATGAGAATGGAACTGGATGCCTGTATGGAGAGTATGGGTCCTGAGATTAACGTGAATAAAACAAAAATTATTGTGTTTGAAAAAAGGGTTGAAAAAACAGTTTGCAACACTGCCTTCAACGAAGAGAGGATGGGATAAGTGGATGATATCGTGTATCTTAGAAGCTTATTTACTGCTGACGGAAACACAGATTTAGAGATATCCAGACATACCATATAAATGCGATTTGCATGCGATTCCTGCGGAATATATGCGTTAAAGCGTTAATGGACAAAGTCAGGAATGAGTGGGTTCTCAAAAATTTGGTGTAGAAGAAACATTGATTGACAAGACTGAAAGAAATTGGCTGAGATGGTTTAGTCATATTAAGAGAATGAATGAAGGACGTTTATTGGAGCAAGCGTATTCAGGTAAGGTGAGTGGTAGTGTACCCAGAAGCAGACCGAAGAAAGAATGGTTGGAATGTGTGAATGAGAATCGAGTGCGCAGAGATATTAAGAGTTGCAGAAACACAAAAGCCTGCATGAAAAGATGTTAAGAGCTGAAGGAAGCAAAAGATGTATGCAAGGATAAGGATGTATGGAGGACAATTGTGCATAAGAAAAATTGTGATAGCTGAAACGAAAGATTTTTGAAATTCATGGACCCCCGTGAAGAGCTTTGTTTAGTGGATGTGGTTTGGTAAGGAGTATGGATCTTCCTATGGGTTTATCAGTCAGTTTGAGTGTTCATGTGTGTATCGTGAAGTGTGAAGGCTCTGTGAAGCTCCTTACCTGGGGTGATTGCTAGAGAGATTGATCAGTGACCTGAATCGAAGCGGTTTTCTGTAAAGATCAATTGATTTCGACGAGACTTTGCATAAATATAGCAAACCAGGTGTACGCTGCTTTTTCAGGAGAAAAACCAGGGCTGAGGAAAACATTTTGTTTTTCTTTTCGTCTTACAAACTCTATGAATAGATGGAATTCGAAATGTTTAATTTCCAAATTGTAACCTCTGTAAGTGATCTATAAAAACAAAAGCTGCTACAAATAATCCATGTGACCACTTTACTTGAAATAAATTCTTCATGATAGTTAAAAAATATTTTATTATGGATGGCCTGAATGAATTAGCGATTTTAGAAATGTTAAATATGATGCAAAATAAAAAATTCATTCTGAACGAAAAATATCTTGTCAGAAACATTTTGAGATAAAAATTGCGTTCAGAGATATTCTAACTTGAAAGTATGTAAACATTCAACCAGTTGCTGGCTTCTTGCTTTTCAGATAGTCTTTTTAATTAACTCAGAATCAGAAAAAATTGAAACATTTATATAAAATACAAATTTTATTAATCAAATATGTTTCAATAATAATCAGGAATATTTTCTTGATCTAGTAAAATTATGAGTAATAGATAAATGTATGAACACCATATCTGAAGTTTAAAAATCTCAATCTGTTTTTTTTTTAATTTTCAAATAGGAAATAAACTTAATAATGTAAATAACGTTACTCAAAATTGTCCACAAATCGTGAATATTTAAAACCTATTGATTTTTGTATTAAAATGTCAATTTCAAATGAAAAGTTTTAGCAAAAACGAAAAACGTAAATTGTTGAAAAATTTTTATTAGTTGAAATCTAATAATTTATATAAAAAACGCCGATTTCCGGTATTAAACTCTAGCAGGACATAGACTTTTTTAAAATTGGGAATCTCGATGATGATTTTGGTTTGAAAATAATAATTTTAAGCGGAAAGCGCTAACATAACATATGTATAATATCTCGAATAATTTATTAGAGAATCTGAAAGTTTTAATATAAGCGGGCAAGAGTCGTGTAATGCACAAATATCGTACTACCAGTTTTTTTTTAGATAGGAATGATTTACGCATATTTTTAGCATTTTCTGAACTCGAGGAATATGATTATTATTGACTCGCGGTTCACAAGGGTAGTATCTTTTTCGAAAAAACAAACTATGAATAGGTAAAATTCATGAAATAAAATAAGCATAAAAAAATTGGTAGAATCACAAGGTGCCATCTAGTGCCACGTTGACAGATCACAATCATGTGAATAAAAAAAAACGATAAAAAGGAGCGCAAAATTCCAGACGTCTTCGAACGTCAAAATGATGAATAGTTAATGTACAACAATGCTGTACATTGTTTGTCACCCTATCCGGTTTCGAAAATAGTAAGCCTAAGCTTCAAAACGCACTAAAATAGTATTTTAGTTTCCTTGACTTTTTGTCCAAAATAATCATTATTTTGGACACAAGATATCCGGACTACAAGGGGTTCGTGATATACCAGAAATACAAGTTATACTTGGAAAAAAATTAAATGGTCTATTTTTTATTACAGAATTAAGTTCGCAGTTTGAGTGTTCACCACATGGCGATCCTTTACCTGAGTCTCCTCGTCCGGGTCGTTGCCGACCTTCTCCTTCTTCTTCTTCTTCTTCTTCTGCAGAGCCTCCTCTTCGTGAAAGATCCAGGTCTCCACCCGCACAGCCGGCTCCTTCTGACCTACTTGGATTTGATCTCAAACAACTTGAGCATATTCGAATTATTCCCTTGAGTGATCCGCAGAGAGTGTTCGAACTTCGAAAATACGTTCTTCCTGTCAATAAACCAATTCAAAGGAAATTAGGACGTAATAACTTTAGGCCTTTTTCAAAGGAAGAATATATTGTATTAACGACATCCGATGGTGAAGTTTTTGCAATACTGGAGAAGCATGGTTCTTTCAGTGGAATATATAATTCTACTCGAAACCGAGTGAAAATATATATGCACAACGGAACGTTTGACGAAATGATCGCAAAAGAAATCAGAGATAGCCCAGTGGGCCAGCGCCGCATATTCTCAAAGAATTTTAGAGTGGTAAACATGAACCGTGAAAACCAAAATCTCCCACACCATTAATTCAATTTAGCTGAATATCCAAAGCTCAGAGCGGATGTCGCCACTCCCTTTGGCTCTTTAGTGCGCACATTCTTCTTGTATTTTCTACTATTCAGGGCGAACAGCTTTCTGCTGAAATTTTAGGAATGCGCTAAGGAGGTTATTTTCCGACGCATGCGTCAAGTTTAGCTAGTAGCTGATCATCCTGATCGCCATGAAGAATACAAAATTATAGAAAACATGCGTCCTAAGGAGCCAAAAGGAGTGGCGAGATTTGCTCTGAGTTTTGGGCATCCAGCTTAATTTCTCAAGGCTTTAATCTTTCGCTAAAGTGCCAGTCTGTCTTTTCTGGGAATTAATTTAAAAAATTGCTTCTTATTCCGCAATGGAAAAAAATCCATACCTACTATGATTATTCTGTTTTTCAATGAAAATCGTTAATTATATAGAAAAAATTTAATAATAAAATGCATGATTTCACCATTTTCCAGTATGTAAGTTTCGTTTTTTAAAGAGAAACAAGCATCATTATTTATTCATCCTTCGCATCGTTGGTTAAGCTGCTTATGAGTTATTCATGTACCTTTGGCCAGCGACCCAGAATCTGCTAGCGTTTAAATTTGTCACCTGCATCGTGTACCTTCGAGAAGGGAAAAGTAGATTCTCCTATTGACCTTCTGTTCGCATTCATGTATCCGATCAGTTCTTCTCATTTTTCGCACTTTGAAATTTTCTGTAACTTTCTGTTCCCTGCTCGTCACTTTCGCAACCCCAAAATGTATCATTCGTTATCTCGTTCTTAAACTCTCGCTTAAAGCATTTTGTAATGGCGATGACCACCTCAGAAACCTATTGAAATCAGAGTCCCGCTGTTCCTGGAACCAAAGTCCGTGTCCGAGATGCCCCATCATAAAACGCTAAGTATAGTTGCGTCTGGCGTCATGGACGCCATTTTTAAAAAGAGAGCCTGTTGAAATTTCATGCAAATAGGATGGGGAAGTGGGTAACATGAGGAGGCTACCTTTATAATGAGAGACCCAGAATCGCTTGAAAGAACAGTAAAAGTGCTCGGTGCATTTTATTTCAAAACGAATAGATAAGTGAATCCATGTAAACAAAAAGATTTCAGTTTAACAAAGATTTCAGAACATTTTAGTAATAAATCAAAGATTCTTAAAGATTACACAAACATTACAACTACTATAAGCTAGTCTAGCACTAAACAGATGAATCATAATTAAAATGCAACAAAAGGTCAGAGATTTCCAGATTAGATCAAACTTTTAATAATTCTAAATCAATTTTTGAGATTAATTGAATTGAAGTACTTTTCTGACCTATTTATTCTTTCTCTTGTGGGAGAAGAGTGCTCTCACGGGCGATCCTTGAGTGCCTAATCGAGCGCCGCACCAGTCCTGAAGTTAAAGCAGGGTCTTGCTAGTTGGTAATTACCACTGGACAATACTTCTGAATGCCGCGTGAGGTAAAAGAGAGAAGTCATCACCATGTCGTCTAACAACCAGTAAGCAAATCCAAACAAGCGGCAGAAATCGACTCAAGCAAACTGATTGCGCTATTCTCAGACCTGCTCTCGGCGTATAACCCTTTATCCACCTGATGGCTCCATTCTGCTAAATCATTCGAGGAAGGTAAAGGCTAATACGGCATGGCCGTGTTATAACACCCGCGGCATGACAGGGAATTCCCGCGGTAGGTCGAAGATTAGCTCTGAATTTATTTTCTTCTCTCTCAAGTTCGGCATTTCAGAAGAAAAAAGGAATTCAGCCATTAATCGGCAGAGTTTGCTCAAGAGCCAGTCTGGGGGTAGCTGATTTATTACTTTGGGATACATAAGAATTTATACTCAACTTTGGGGTCTTGTAGTATTACCCCGGAAAATGAGGATAAAATAAATAAGTAAAAATGAGTAGAGAATGAACAAGTGCGAGTAAATTTGAAAACGAAGTAAGTGCAAGCAGAGTCCTAACCTCCTTTCCCTATCCTCTGTTTTTTTATCGATGTTGGTTTATGAAATGAGTGAACTACTCAAAACTCGAAAAAGAACAAAATCATAGGACTAAGTGACACTTTCACAACTAGGGGGGAAGGGATACGTAAGTGAAAGAGAAAAGAATTTGCTATATTAATTTGGTCCTTTAATTTAATAAGGGGAACATACAAGGAAGTAAGAAGGAAAAAAATGGGGGGGGGGCTTATACAGGTAGTAGAATCCTTGCTCCTCTAGCGCCCTTGTGCGCCTGTGCTGAATCCGGCGGCCTGCTCTCCCTTCCCCATGTCTTCTAGTGAGGGGTGTCGGGTCAGTCGCTGCCGGTGCTGACGTGAAAGACGCGACTGATTCCCCTCCCTCCGAGGCTGCAGGTGCTTATTTCTTATCCCTCTAATGCTCTGGCTGAGCCTCCGCCTTCTCATCGTAGGTCGGGCTGATTACTGGCAATGACTAATGATCCGCCGGGGTCTGCCAGTAGACCGTCCGCCAACCATACGCCCTTTATCTGGCCACAAATTATATGAGGGTCCTCGTGGACCAGTCGCAGGCCGTATTCATTGGTGCCGATAGGTACCTGGGCGTCTATCGGCACGCCATCGCAGATTGACAGATCCCGAAGATGTACCGCCTATAACACAGAACGGACCAAAAAAAATGCAGATTCAACGTTCACGAGGGACGATCAGGAATAGCAGAGATAACACAAGCAGCGGATTTATGTAGGTTATCTTCATGATATGGCTTCAGGTTCTTGATATGAACTGCATACGGCAACGTTTTTCCGGTTGCATCTTTCAGCTCGTAGACAACTCTTGAAAGAATTTCGGAAATAGTAAAGACTTCCGGGTGAAATCCGGTACGGGCGAAGCAGTTACCTTTAGCGAAGCGTGATGAGCTGAGTTGTACGCATACTGAAAATCAAAAAAATACTGATTCTACTCACACTGCGTATTTTCCAAAAACAACTTGATCATAGTCTTCAAGACCCTATCAACCCTTTTGACCGAATTTTCTTGCGGGTGATATTTATGCGTCTTACACCGGCGAATTTCATGTTTCGCACAAATCAACATCAACATCAATTAACTTATTACAAAACTCAGTTCCGTTGTCGGCGAACAAGAACTTAGGAGTTCCCCAACGATTTGTTACTGTATCATAGAAGAGTCTGCTAATCGACTGCTCTGTCGCCTTTTGCAGCGGAATGACTTCTATCCAGTGCGTAAAGAAATAAATTTTGGAAAAGCAGGATGTATTTACATTGTGAAGAGGAAGGTGTGTGTATGGAGGCTCATTATATCCCCCCCCCCTCCATAAGTCGCGGCTCCTCAACTACTCGGTGGCCATCGGTTCAGGTTTCTTAGCTTGTTCCACCTCACACTTTTGGCAGGTTTCGCAGACCTTGACGTATTTAATTACGTCCCTATGATACCCTGGCCAATAGTAACAGATAGCGACGCGATGGTAGGTTTTGTCCACCCCCCCCTCCCAATGTGTCCCGAATGAGGCTTATTGTGAGCTTCTGATAGTACCCTACTTTGTTGTTCAGCTGAAAAAACAAGTTTCCAAGCATTCAAGTCGGATCAAATTGGGTTCAGCGGGTCATTAGCCCGGTGGTGGTACAAGAGACCATTTTCAAGTTTCCAATTAGCGAAGACTTGGGACGAATGCTCTGCGTCAGCCAACCTTTTGAGGTACCATGAGTGCTGGGTGGCAGCTATTGACGCTACTGGCACTTCACTTTCTTAATCCTGATCCTGCCCGGACAGAAAATCCGGTACCACATTAAGTGCACCATTTGATATTGAATATCGGAATCGTATTCTAGTGAACTTAGTGACCAACGTGCCAATCCACCAGTGGGATCTTTGAGAGACTGGAGCCACTTTAGGCTACTATAATCAGTGACCACGGTAAAGTGGAAACCTTCCAAATACTCTCGGATTTTTCTGGTATCTCATACGACTGCCAGGCACTCTCGCTCAGTGAAGGAATAATTCTTTTCGGCGCTTAAGTGTATGTGGCTAGCGTAAGCGATTACTCGCTCAGCGCCGTCGTAACTTTGTGTTAAAACAGCTCCATGCCCAGTGGAGCTTGCGTCGGTTTGCAGAATAAAGGGGTGTGCGAAGTTAGGGCACGCGACTATGGGGAGGGAGGTGAACGTACCTTCAACATATTTGAATGCCGCCTCTTGTTTATGTTGCTATTAGGTGCGGGGGATTCGGAGATAGGAGCTCATTTTTCGAGATCCATTTTTACTCCCTCGCTATTAACTGAATATCCTAAATATCATATCTCGCTTCGGAAAAACAGACACTTGTCCGGACTGATAGACCAGCGGTAGCAAGTTTCTCTAGAACTACCGTCAGTCACTTGATATGTTCCTCGGAAGTTTCGCTAGCGACAATAATATCTTGTAAGTATGCGAACGTGCGGGGTTCCAAATCAGGAACTATGATATTATCTATGAAACGCTGGAACGTAGCTGGAGCGTTAGTAAGTCCAAACAGCTTGTGCGTATATTGGAAGTGCTCGTGTCTAGGCTTTTTTATTTTTGTCTATCTTTGTCTAGGCTTTCTTACTATCCAATTCCAATGGTATCTGGTGGAACGCGAGACTCAAATCTGAAGTTGAGATATAATTCGCGTTTACCAGCTTGTCCAGTATGTTCGACATTGGTGATAGGGTGTACGCGTCTTTCTTGGAACGTTCGTTGACTTCTTGGAGCTATCAGCTGATCTAATGGTTTATTAAGTTCGTCTATTACTGCGGGTGATCTTCGGTAGCCACCGTTTGAAAATAGAATTGCTTTTACTCTAGAGGACTTCCTTCCCTTATTTATTGTTTTTGCTATCTCTATTCCTTTATTCCCTATTATTGATCTGTTACTCTCCGAGTGCACTAAAGTTTCGAGTTCTATATCGCCGATAATTGAGTTGACAAAAAAGCGCGAGCCCTTCTCAGTAAATTCGAGCGCATCGCACGCGTCATCTGAATCCGAATCCGAGTCGGGATCTTGTAACGCAGAACTAGACTTGAGTGTCTTTACACGAGCCCTTTCCCCACCAGAATCTGACTGGTAGGAAGAGGGCTACAGATCTCAGAACGATTTGCAGCAAGATCTGCATTAAGCGGAAGGACTGCAGCGTCGAACTTCAGCGCTAGTCCTTCTTTCGTTCCCCGATTTGCCCGTATTTTTACATTCAGGTGTGATGCACTCGGCAGTCCAAACGCCTGGGCAGCGTATGTGGGAGTATGTGGGGCCGAGAGGCTATAAGCCAAGCAGTTACTACAAATCCTGTTCGCCGTTCCGGGAGCAGTATTAGTACTCCTAATGGCCATAGCATCGACGATGTCGAAATTGTTGGGCTAGGAATTTTAAGAATTACTATTTTTTTTCCCTTCCCTTTTTTCTTTTTCGTTTGGCTAGTAGTTGAGTTTTTCGGAGTTATTTCGGATGTCGCGGCGCAAGGGGTTACCTCTTTTTCATGCTCATCACATTGATTATTAGAAGGACTTCCTTCTATTGCCGCAAGACTAGCCATATTTCCTTTGGTTCTATCTCCTTTATATGTGAATTCTGGAAGAAAAGAATTTCCGGATGAAAGGGATGGCCCATTTTCTTCAAATGTGTCCCATCACGCTTCCCATTTTTGCCTGTTTGTGCCAACCAGTCAAAACTGAAGATGTCCCTACGCTTGATCGCCTTTTTATAATTTGGCCGCTAGCCCCTATGAGCAATATCTAATTTTCCGGACATGGCGTACGGGCGTTCTAACTTATTAGAAAGGGCCACAAAGCATGTGAGGTAATCATCAATTCTTTGGGACCTTGTGTTCGCGTGCGTATTTCATCTTTGACCCTATGATCTAGATCCTCATCGCTGAAACGGCCGCGTAAAGCAGATTCTGAATCGTCCCTGGTTTGCCAAGTCATTTCCGTATCTTTGCCCGATAATAAAATGGGTAGGGCGCTTATTATTTCGGAATCAGATACCGGGGAAAAGACCATATTTTCTGAAATTTTATTTAGAAATTCCTTCGCACTGATGGTTGAAGAGCCATCGAAGGATAAGTTCCACTGTCTAATTGCTTTCCCTTATCACGGTTTGAATTCAATGTATGGAATACGGATGAGTTATAGGGTCGCGTATTTAATATAGTCAAGGCCGGCTGTGTAGTTACGGTATTTGTAGTGGTAGTTATGGTACTGGTAGTCGTGTGCGTACTAAAGAAGGTTTGACCATAGTGACGGGAGGTTTGACTTTGATATGATAATCTTGATTCAATGTTTTATCTCAAAAAAAATAATTACTGCAAAGGTTGGATGTGACAATATCATTTTAAAATAAGATTTACTTGTTTTTTCATTTACGCTTCATTTCCTTTTTTTGGTTTTTGGAGAAGATAGGAACTTTTTGGGTGTTTTAAGCGTTGAATCAGCCTTTTGTTTCAGAAAGCCATCGACAATTTTCTTCTTGAGTCTCGCCTCTCCTTTTCCTTCAACGATTCTTCGTTTTGATTGGCGAACTTGGGCTTCGGCGATTTCTTCCATAACTGAAGTACCAATCAGTATTTTGCTGACTATTCGCTGCCTTGTCCACGTCTTTTTTCTTAGTTGTCTTTTGGGAAATGGTCGGATTTCTTCGGGAGTTTTGGGGAAGAAAGCATTTCTCGTCGAAATTTCTATAAACAAATAAAATATTATAATATTGAATTATTTATTGTTTTTTTTGCAATTTGTATGAGAATTTGATGAGCATTATTCTCTTGTGGGTGTCTGTATTGGTTTCGGAAGTGTTTTTTTCTGAAATTATCAGGAGTTTCGGAAAATTTTTGAGATTCATCCGCATCGATGTTAGGGCGACCCGTAACATAGGAGCTTCAAAAATCATTGTCGGAAAATATCATGCTGTTGAAAGGGTAAATTTCAGTGCATTTGAATCTTTGCTTGATATTTACAGGAGTAACAGCTCGTTTGAAAGGTTCACAAGTCAATGTGGGAAACGCATAAATGTCAATGGTACATGCTGGATAATTTGCCAAATAATAAGATACAGCCGCAATATAAAAACTTTTGGACGGACCGAACACCGCTCCGTCCAACGGCTGTTATTCATGGCTTGTATAAGGAGGTAATGTCATTCAAGTAATCCCGTTTTCTATACAAATCTTGAGACCTCGCGGTGTGATATGAGACTCATGATTACCTAACACGACGAGGAATGAATTTTTTTGAGCACTTGGAATTTTTTATGAAATGGAGCCAATATTCTTCGAAATTCCTGCCCGTCATCCAGCCACTTTTGTGGACACCGCGACCTAAACCAAGTGGTGCACCAGTCAGTATCCGGTCACTTTTTCGTTTTCAGGGAAACACATAAAAAGGTGGCATTGTTCCTCACAAGGTATTAATAGCGCAGCACATTGTTATCATCAGTCCTCTTTCAGCTGAACTCATTTGTAAAATTTACTTCTGACCTTCGGAACCAATTACTTTGCCTGTTAAGACATCGAAGAAGCATATGACCGTATTGTCAAAGCATGCAATAATTTTATTTCCGCCATTTTGCTGAAGTTCAACAAAAAGAATTGGATTTTACCTGGCTTCTGAACAGTACAAACGCCTGCTTTATCAATGTTGTGGATGTTTTCCGGAGAATAATTGTGTGCATTAGAAGCAGTTTTCAGGTTATTATAAAACTCGGACACTGACGTTCCAGCAAAAGCACTTGCCCTAGCCAAGCTTGTTGCATGAGGTACTCGCAAAAATAAGGTCGAATTTCTGTGCATGAATCCACGAAGCCAATCATAACTTGCAGCTTTGTTTTTCTTTCACCTATCAGGCACACTTTTTCCGAATTTTTTAGCATATTAATATGCGAATTTTCGGGTTGCATTTGTGGAAAAGCTATAATGTAATCTTCAGTAAGTTATCAAACATTCTTCGAAAAGAATCTCTTCTTTGAATGAAAACATTTGAGAAGAAATATTATTTGATTAAAAATTCGTTTTCTCATTGGTTTGGACTTTATTAACTTATCGTCCCAAGGTCTCATTATGAAATAGATCTAATTTGTACAATCAAATTTTTTTTTCAACTTAATCCAAAAATTTTTTCTTAATTTTTCAATCTTAAATTTTAAATTTGATTTTCTAATTTTTGATTGCTGAGTTTAATCAAACTTGCTTTGATTTAATTTAATTTAATTTACTTTTATGTATAATTCGCAAAAAAGTTCTAGTTTTTCCACCTGTTTTCTGTGTAAAAATTAACCGATTTGGTGTCGATGACGTGGCGCATGCGCAGTGTCGACCTTTCCGGTGAAAAAGTAGATGTAAGCAGCAAAAAAAGTGACGCACAGTGAAAAAAGTAAATATAGTGCGAACCACTGAACGAACCCTGTGATATGCTTGAGCAAGTGAAGATGAACTCACAACTATTGCGTTGTATCATATTCCACCACTCCTAACCTTCCTGACCAAACATTGATACCAACTTACTGGTACGGCCATTCATGTAATTTTCATTTTTACATAACTTGCACAGTTTTACGTTTGCTTGTTTTCACTTTTCTATGGGTTACGTAGCTTACTTAACCTCAGTATTACTTATACAATACAAACAAACACATGCCCAAAACACACGGACGCGAGCTGGCGAGCGGAAGGAGTGGAGCATTTATTAGGGGCTAACCTCCCGTGAAATTTAGGGTCGAAACTCCCAAGTTGACATTTCGTGAATAAATGTTTAAAAAAATTGTAAAAATGGAAAAAAGTTGTGCTTTCTCAAGTTGTTTCGTAGGACTATGACAAGTAATAATTGACATGTTCCACTGCAAATTGCTTATTTGAACATTAAGTGACAGCTTACAAAACAAGCTGAAAAATTACAATTTCATATTCACGATTCTTTTTTAAACAATGATTCAGTAAAAAAAATTATTGTAAATTATGAAATAACATAAGTTAACTCTATTCATAGCAAGACATTTGAAGATATTTTTATAGAATCTGACTAGGGTCGAACCTCCCGTAGGGTCAAACATTCCGAGTCTCCCCTATTCTCATGACTCCATTGTATCGTGAGATCACTAAATCGTCTACGAAGGTAATGCACCGTAAATGAGGTCAAATATAATTGACGGGTAGAATTTGCCGAGTTGGAGTATGGACATCTATCAAAAGGTGGGTTTTTTTAAACAGTGGAAATAGGGTCGAATATAATTGAGCAGTAGATTTTTCCGAGTTGGGGTATGGCCAAGTATAAACCGGTGATTTTTGTTGAAATACAAGAAATGCGGTCAAATATAATTGAGAGGTAGATTTTGCCGAGCTGGGGTATGGCCATCTATGAACAGATGGGTTTTTTCAATAGTGTAAATAGGATCGAATATAACTGAGAGGTAGATTTTGCCGAGTTGAGTTATGGCAAACTATAAACCGGTGATTATTGTTGAATTACTAGAAATGGGGTCGAATATAATCGAAGAGGTAGATTTTGCTGAATCCGTGTATCGCCAACTATAAATAGGTGGTTTTTTAAAAAACTGGAAATGGGCTCAAATATGATTATATTTTACCGAATTGGGGTGTAACCAAATATGAACGGGTGGTTTTTAAATACTGGAAATAGGGTCAAATATAATTGAGAAGTAGATATTGTCGACTTCAGGTATGGCCAACTATGGAAGAGTGATTTCCGATATACGTTGAAAATAACAATGAAGAAACTTCACATCATTAAGAAAAATATACTTTCTCAAGTTTTGTCCTATGAAATAAATAAACAATGTTTTGTGCGAACCGTTCAATAATAGCGACTGGAAATGGCGTAGGTGAAAAGGGAATAATGAAAAAAGGGCTACTGGAAAGGGAATAGTGGTGTGATACTACTCAACTCTTTCTTTTTTCTCGTATATCCCCTTTAACAGAGACATTACTCCTTTTACCTCTAGAATGCCTCTTTCTGCATTTTTATGGTCATATGCGTAATGAGAGCATCAAAATACATCAACATACGAGATTTTGAAAATATCGGATATATGCGCCTTTGGAAACTCCACCCAGATTACTTGCAGAAATGATATACGATTTATGCCTGAAACTCATTCACACAATCTATTTTTTACTGCTTTTCAATTGATTTTGAATGGCTTCATGCAAATGAGTCAATGATTGACTGAGGTAGCCAATTCAGGTCAAAAAATCAATTTTCGACGTAACATTTATGTGGTTGTACTTGGCTGTGATTGAGAGATTTAAATCTTTATGTATCTATGTTACTCTGGCTGTCATTACCTCTACATTAAAAAAAATTGATCTTGATGCGTGAATCCTGTCAAACGTTATAATGGAACATAGTTAGTTAGTTAGTTTGACAAACGGGAAGAAGACGAGGTGAGTTTGGTTTGGAAGCAGATTCTGAGCCTGTTGGTGAAACACATCATATCCCGGAAGACGCCTCGATTGTTGAAATCAAAGGGCCGAATGCTGATGTTGTGGCAGAGTTCAATCTTTCATCAATTGGTTTCATAGCGATCAGGCTGGGATTGAGATCCTAAGGGCCCACCAGACAATCCAAATTCGGGGGCTCATGCATATGTGTAAGTGAATTTTACAAATGGAAAGGAGACATTAGGAAAGCTTTGTCTGAGGGGTCCCTTGAGACAAGAAAAGTATATTGTCATAGAAAATCATATTCTCTGGAATTGTATTACTTCAAAATAGCCCCCGTTATTCGGCGGCCCGGTATGTGCATTTTTAAAATTCACTTAGGTAAAACAAAGTCAGTGGAGCTTTGTTAAGGGGCCCGAGAGACAAAAATGAAGCACTGTCACAGAAAATTACAGTACGAAATTCTCGGAGCCTGAAGCGGCCCTCCTAAATCGGGGGCCTCAGCATATGTAGAAATGGAATGCAGAAATGAGAAAAAAACAACAAGAAGCGGTTGATGAAGAGCCTTTTATACTCACAATGGGTCACAGGTCGTTGATCAATCTCTCTAGCAATCACCCCAGGTAAAGAAGATTCACAGAGCCATCTCGTTTCAGGCGACACTCTTCTTCTTATAAACGATTGTCTTCCACACATCACTATCCGCCCATTCACCTTTTGTTTCCTTTACATCCGTATATCCTTTCATGCAAGCACTTTTCAAATTGTTATCATTATCTATATAAAATAAAATCATTAAAGTTAAACTCACTTTTCAGGTACCTACATCCAGCAAAGAATTCGTTAGTAATAAAGCTGCCATTTCTTTTAAAAAGAAACATGTCAACATTGATTTTCGGTA